>OMOW01022034.1:0-14252 GCA_900312555.1 Lamprogrammus exutus | reverse complement strand
AATATATTTGATATATATTTATATATATATATATATAAATGAGGCCAGAGAGCTGAATATGTTAATAATCAGCTACAACTACACAAAGATTAACATTACATAGCAATCAACATTATATTTGCTGTAAAATCAATTCTAGCTTTTAATGGTCAGATATTTTTCATCTCCCTCTGTCACACGCTGAACCTTTTCTCTCACCCTTATTTCTCTGTTCTTCTGTCCATCATTCAATACCTAAGCTCATGCATCATCCTCTTTTCCTTTGAAAGTCAGCTCACAGGCGGTGCATGTCATGATGACATTTCATGCCCAGATCTTGAATACAGAATTAATTAGACTTCACGTATTTTCACACTCCTCGCCTTTATATATCAGTGGCATTTTATCAATAAAGATTTTTCTACAACATGCCATTCAGCTTGAGGTCTTATAATGATATCAGACAGATTTCATATGATTCTAATCAATTTACAAACTTGAGCTAGATTCAGTGGTGTGAGAGTACAGTCACTACACATAAATTCAGAATGAATAATTGCAAAGGTGGCAAAGGAAATCTGCTTTGAAATGAGTTAGAGTCACATTTGAACTCTTGCTCATAATGAGAGCAAGAAATCTTACACCTTTGGTGGTGAGGGTAAGGTGGTCTATGTGAAGTGCAAAGAAGAAAAATCCAAGGGCATTATATTAGTTTTTGTTCTGATATGTGAAGGTTAGAAACAGCCTCTCACCTGCAAATGTGAACAGAGGATGTCCAACTCCACTGCAATTGATCAGTTTGTTCTGGCTTTAAAATCTGCCTTTATTTCCTTATATGAAAAAATCATTTGCAAAAACAGATAACTAAACTTTCAAAAAATGGAAAAAGAAAATAACAAATTGACTGTTCATTCCCAGGAAAATCGATCAAACTGATGTTTGGTTAGTTAAAAATCTAAATAAACAACAAAACAAAAGTAACAAAAAGTTTTATCGCTTCTAACAGGTATCAATACTTTTGTCCAGGCAATTTTCATTTGTTTTATCATTTACAATAATATGTTACATCGAAAATCAAAAGCAAAGTGCCAGTTCTATTAAATATGAGATAAAGAATGGTGGGTGCTGCTTACTTTTGTCAGTTTCAACTTATTCAAGAAAAAATTGTGGGTTTGTTGTTTTTATTTTAAGGGTACCAACACTTTTAGCCACATCTGTTGCAGGTTCCGACTCCAACGAATGCATCTGCATCTATACAGGGTGCATAAAAATCACATAACTGACAGTGAAAGATTATTTGGGCAGTTTCACTCAGTTGTGCATCCTGGGCTTTCTTGTGAATCGCAGATAAGTGGACTGTAAGTGCATTAATGGAGTTAAATGTGCACAAGCATTCCTGGTGTAAGCAAGGAAATGGTACAATTCTAGAGAAGCATTTGTTAGCCTGTAATGTTTGAATAGGTAACCCCCTTTCTTACATATAAACTCACAGTGCATCATCTTCACAAGAACCTGTAAAAACAGAACGTAATAATAATAATAATAATACATTAAATTTAAACTTTGAGTTCAACAACTAAGATGCAGTAATATTAACTACACTGGAAAACATTAACTAACCTGTGATATTTTAAACAACAACTCGTTCGTGCCTACCTTTGCAATGCTAACTACCTACCTCGTCACGTAATGTTATGTTTATCTAAATAAAAGGCATGTCTCTGCCAATTAGTGAAGATTAGCTGGCTAAGTAATATGGTGTATGGAAGGTCAACTAATGACCACCTCCTTTGCTAAAAAAGTTTGCTAATTTACTGATAGATGTGCATAAAAATGTGCAACCTTAGTAGTAGTGGTATTACTAGCAGTAGTACTAAAAGTACTAGTACTATACTACCACTAGTAGTAGTACTCAATCATTTTCATTAAATTATCGTTTACTGTGGATTAACATCTGAATAAAGTATGTACATTTGCTCTTCAAGTGTGTAATTTTCTGCGCCAGAACACAAATCACTTTCACTTTGTTCTTCCTTTGTCACTGTTAATGCAGATAACACTGCCTCCTACTGTAAGTCAGGGCCCAAGCACTCATAAGTCACTTGTGAGGCAGGAAACAGTACCCCCCACTATGTTTGGTCACTCCTGAGGCAGTGACCGGGCAGTGAAACAGCGCCCCCCGACTGTGACCGGTCAACGAGGCAGAAAATGTTCTCAAGCCCCACAGCACTGCAGGGTAGAGAGCATGGGAAAGCGCATCTGTAGCTCACGAGGGGCGATGAGTAGAACATATAGAAATGATTCAAGTGATAAATCGTTGATGTATAAACATAATGATCATTACATAAATTCTGTTCACCAGTCTTTCTGTAATTATTTCATTTATTGACCAAGTGGAAGAGGAAATACAAGACATTTTTTAGCTAATATTTATTGTGAACTTAGTACAAACAGTCACATCTCCACCACATTTTAAACACACCTGGAAAGCCCATTGTGTTGGCATTTTCTCTCCATATAAGAGTTTTCGTCCAAATGTCCCGATAACTTCTCAAAGCCATGTTGTGAAGCTCTTCATGCAGAGAAACCGCTGTAATTACGTGTTCCTCCATTATTCTCTGGTCTTTGTGTCCCCTAGCAAAGGCTGGAAGCTAACTGTTTACCCCGTCTGATTGGCTGCGCCCAGTTGTCGTTCCAGAGCTCTGCACCCACAGTTCAAAGTGGTTGAACTTTTGATTCACTGCTTTTTAAAAATAATTATATTGATGGTTGTTTTTGTCTTTATTAGATAGCTCACAGTGAAGTCAGACAGGAAATTGGGAAGGTGATGGGGGGTGACAAGCATCTTAAGCTTTTTTTGCACAAGACTAATATTTCCCAGTGATTACCTTCAGTAATCAAAGGGTCATCTGATAATGATTCTGCAGCTCAGTAATTGGGGCCAGAAATTTCTGAACTTTCCTTGAATCAATACTAATATTAAAAATATAGATTCATGCAGGTTTAAGCCCATGTATGAGATTCCGACCAGGTGCCAGAAATCTCAAGATGATAGGATAAATAAATAAAGGATGAATGCAATTTAACAATTATCGAGTCACTCAACAGAAACAAATGATTGGGCAGTTGCTTGGAATTGAAGTGATCATTTATAAATAGAAGCATAACTTTCAAAGAATAAAACAATGGAATATTATGGAGTCTGAGTTAGTGAAATCAGCTATCTGCCAAAGTTTTATATTTTCTATAAAGTTGATTGAAGTTTGTTGATTGAAGATGAAGTTTTCCTTTGCTCACACATTAACCAGCGGACATGCAGTTTTTTTAGACTATTTTAACAATGATCTTGCTTGCAACTATGCATTACTACAGGCTCTTCAGTTTGTGTATTCAATATAGATTAATTTACATCTACAACTTCTTCTAAACATTTTGGGCAATTTCAATATCTGTCAATTCTTTATGATTTTCATATCTTATCCAGGTAGAATATTTACATATGGCAACATTAAGGCTCATAATGCTATGAACAAATTAGTGCTCAAATATGGACAAAGTATTCTGCAATTCTATAACATGATGTTCAGATGAGGCTGAAAAATGAAATTCGGATTTTATAAACAGTAACAGCTGAAGGATGTCTTCTAACATATTTGGTCCCTTTGGCTCACTAACAGGAACAGGAATAGCTTGAGTGTTATGAATGAAAATACCACACTGTCTAAACTGTGGTGTGTCATAGCCAAACACTGTCACTAGATGCCTCTGGCAGTGAAATTACAGTCAACTACTAAATGGATACATAATTCACATTACATTTAATGTTTGAAAATAAAGACCCTGGGCCACTAACTAAACACAGGCACGGAAAGCTTGCCTGTCATTATGGTATTTGGTGGCATATGGAAGGAATGCTACAGCCGGTGCTACATGTCTGGCTCATCAATCTGCTTGATGTAAGGGATATATATATCTGTCTTATATGGTTATGCATTCTGAGGCCAACATTTTCAGTGTCATTTGCATTGATTTAATCCTAACCGAGTAAAGATGCTTTGATAACACTCAATCAACGGAAGCACAGATCCCACCCACACTCCTGATTTAAGGACAGCATCTTTGGATTGGAATGTGATCTATGTGTGGAACAAATTCACTCATTCCAAAGGTGAGTGCTCATCCTGATGAAATGTATTTACGTTTCATTATTGAGGAGGTGTTTCAGACGGTATTAGGCTTTTGCATTCCAACAATTCTTGAGCTGTATTACACAGAAAAAAATATCTCTTTTCCAATTGCAATGCTATTCACAATGGTATTCCTCACTGAATGTCTCCCTTTCTGCTTGTGTTTTCTCCCTGTCCCTGCCTTCCTCCTCCCTCCAGTGTTATTCTCACTTCCAGCTCCCAAAACTGCAGCCTGGCTGACTCATCACCGGCCTTGCCATTAGGCTCCTGCCAACATTCAATGATTAAATCATAAAGGAGGAGGAAAAACGAGGGTTATTGAACATACTGGGCGCTTTGCATGTGCAAGTGAAAACCTACAGTAAACATGGTGTTGAAGCCTGCAAAGGCAGCAGCCATCAACAGTAAAATATTAAAAACATTTCATTCCTGATCCTCCTACGTCTGGCTCATTGTGATATACTGTACATTGACCTACTTTTGTTAAGCTAATAGTGAACATGATACTGAAAGGTGTTTCTGTTTTATCATTCTTAATTGCATTCAGTATATGAAGAGGTCAGAATATTAGAAACACCTGATGAAACAGTGCACGTCTTTATGAAGAGCAACAGCCCACTGAAATAATCTAACAGGCCCACTCAAAAGACAATCCGGTGAACCACCCTAGAATGCCACACATAGAATTGTCCTTTTATGCCTCTCCATGTCTGTAGGGGGCACAGAATGGTCACTAGTCACCAACATCTGTTACCCCAGGCGGCAGTGAAAAAGATTTACAATCACTTGAGGGAGGAATCAGCAGTGGCTATACCTTATAGCTTTAGAAGGGAAAGAAGACGGAGAAAGAGACGGTGCGTAATGATGTGATATTTGGACCAATTATGGCCAGAGGGAGATATCAGAAGTAATAAAGACAAAAGTTCATTCTGGAGGCCCTGCCCAAAGAACACCCAAAGAGCCTGAAACAACTTATCTGGAGCCTTGTAAGACTGGAACCTTATCTGACGCACTCACCGTAGGTTAACCTCATTGATCTACAATTTAGCTTTATCTGGATCCTCACCTAGACATTTCCCTTTACTCCCTCGCTTCCTTAGTAGTTTACAGTGAAGGCGCATATTTGAAGGGCAGCAGGGTGGCATTATGTAGAAATGCCCAACTAAACATTATGTCATTTGGTGCATAGATGACAGGGAAACGCTCTGAGAAATTAAATCATCACCTGAACCTCAAAGAGACCACAAGTCCTCAAACCACAAAGGATCCATGATTTGCACCAAATTTCACTGACGCTTGGGCAGATCAGAGTGACATGGTCCAAGCGATGGATCTCTGACTACCAGCTAGCAGTTTCGCAGTTTTGATAGGCCCTTTACAGGTCCACAGAATGCCTTGTGACCTTACTGGGAGAGGTCATCCAATCAAATGTCATAGAAATGTGCCTGCTGTGGATACTTCACAGAGTTTACCAGTGCCAGAATGTATCAGTGTGGTGTTGGAACAAAATCAAATGACTTGTTATGTCACTTGGAGAATGTATATTGCCTATATATAGAAATTTTACAGAGGTTTGTTCGTGCAACAGATTCTTTTCCAGTGAGCAAAAAAGAAAATGCGATGCAGCAGTTGAAGCAACCTATGCAGCGAGGAGCTCACTGTGAAGCAGGGGAACATGTTGTGAAAGACTGCATGCTGCAGGTTGCCAATATTCTCTGCCCAGACAAGGAGGCTTTATTCATAAATGTCAGTCTGACTGCAAATATGATGGCAGACCAGATCACTGAGCTGTCAAATGACATTTATGACCAGCTGCACATCAAAGTGAGAGATTTTAGTACTTATTCCTTGGCACTTGATCAGAGCACCAACCAAAATGACACTGCTCGTTGCTCTATTTGTAAGAAGGGTGAATGACCGGCTTGAGGTAAGTGAGGAGTTTTTATTTTTAAGTGCCATGCATTGGAAAACTGCAACCCAAGGGTGTGTGTGAAGCATTTGAGCGTTCTGCTGTACCACAAGATAAATTAAGTGAAATAATCACCATCACTGAGCTGTAAATTATGGGTATGAAATGGTGTAGTGCTGCTGAATCAGAGAAAACTGGAGAAAGAATTAAGATCTAACAGCACTGTATTATTCATCAGTAGACTCTCAGCAGTAAATGTTAGAAATGTGATGATTATGGCAGTTTTTGGTGAAATAGGTTAATTCAATCAGATCAGAGAATGTAGCAAAGAGGTAGAGGGCAAAGGAAGAGATTCTTTGAGTTGAGGGGGGCAATCAAGAATTTCATGGTGGACAGACAGTATGCTCTCCATTTTGAAGATCTCAGATGGGTGAAGGACCAATACACAACCTGGTATTTTGACCAAGATGTGTTTGCAGATGTAATGAATTTAATAGTTAAAACTGGGATTCTGTTTTATTCCCAACTTCCTAATATTATGAGAACATGGAAGTCTTGTTTACAAGACTAACATATAAATGACCACATACCTAATTTTCAACATTCCTGGATTAGCTAACACCTCTAAAATTCCTTGTTTTCTGCATGTGTTTATTATAGAACTACAGCAACCTATTACTTTCATTGACTGTGAATCAATTGATTATTACCCGCACGAAGGAGGTTATGTTTCTGCCCGTGTTAGTTGGTTTGTTTGCCTGTTGTTCGGCAGAATTATTCAGAAACTTATAAACAATTTCTATGACACTGGCTGGGCAGGTTAGACATGATCCATGGAAGAACCCGAAGAATTTCTGGACCAAGCCAAACAAAAGTTTTCTCTTTGTTTTTCAATATTCCTTACCCTTTTGCTATAATTGGTTGCCAAAGTTGAGTGGGCATGGCTTATTCTTCAAAAAGTGCTGTATTTCATGAAGTTCATGAGTTAGTCTACTGTTACCAAACTTGGTGGACATGTGCACTCATTGCTTTAAAAAAAAAAAACAGCATCCAAAGGGTTCCAGCTTCACATCAATAAATCAACCAACTGTGTTTCAGCACTCGCTCATTTTGTTAGAAACAGAGTGATAGTCTGTTGTTATGGGACACTTTGTGTCAAATTTTCTGGAGGATTTTTCTGGATTCCAGTCCAGGAGACACAGACACTGTTAAAGGTGAGAGCCGAAAAAGAGATGAGAACCTGCTAAGATTTAAACTGCAAAGTGAGCAAATAGGTAAATAATTTTCGTCATATTGTTTGCAATAGAGTAGTTGATTTTCTGATGTTCTGGGTGGTAATATCTCCAGACTTTCAAAGTGACAGAAAGTCTTTTTATAGGCTTACAGAGTTATCCAGCACTGTGACAGCACTGTGATCGATTCTTTGTATATGTAAATCAAGAGTGCGACTGGAATGCTGGAGGCGCAGATGCCAGCAGTGCTTTAAGTCTGGGAATGCCTCTGGCTTATACACATCTTTGGATCTTAATTATGATCTGAAAAACATACATTCTAAACAGCAGCAAAGGATCACAGGTCCCAAAATAGCATATTCCAACCATGTCTTAACATATTTAGGGAACATTGAGTCACCCACCTCCATCAGAAGCATTGTTTCATCTATCTGTATGACCTGTGCAGCAGTGCATTGACCTTGTGGTCATATAACTACATATTCAAAAGCAGTTCACAATCTATTTGTTGCCCTTCTCAGTCTTTCTTTTGCATCTCACTCTCCATGTCATTACAAGGTGTGTGCAATAATGTAATATTGTAGTCCAACGATGGAGACTGAGTGCTGTTCTCCGTCTGTAATAAGGCAGGGGAGATGAGTCATCAACGGAAGTGAGGCTTGGAAATAAGGAATGTGGAGACTGTGGCCTCTGGCTGAGATGAAAACCTGCGATTCTGAGCAATAGACACGCTCCTGCAGAACAAAGGTGACCCACAAAGACTGCTGTATCAGTGAGCCTCTACTCTGTTACCATAAATCAATGCTGTTATAATTCCTACAACAGAGTGGAGATGACACTTTATATGAATCAGTTTAACGATAGAGAATTATGCTATACAGGTTGGGTATCGTTTTAAATACAGGAGAACATTACAACCTAAAATATTTTGAATACAATCACTATTACATTCACGTGTAGGGCAAATTCGAAATTAGAGTTCCAAGCCTATCAGAAACACACAGCAGGAGTTCTAATCCATATCAGCGGAGAGAAAGAGGGTAAACCAGTGTGTGTTTGTGACCAAACCATATGTTAATTTTACTAGAAGATGTTTGGTGCACGTGTCAGTTGCTGGGTATACAGTAAATTGTATGTTTGATGCATTGAGTCTGATACTGACCAACTGTCTCTGCATGCCTGTTTTTGTGGTGCTCCACTTTGTTTCTATTGTGCAGTAATGTTGTAACTCCAACTATGCATAACAAAACATAGTTCCAAGGTTTGATCCCCAGGCAGGATTAATCTGAACAAGTTTAAGTCAAATTTACACTTAATTTGATCCTCATGGGTAAATTCATCCTCTTTATTTGACGCATCCTTGCTATTCGAACCAATGTGCAGCCGCAGTGTGGTGCCTGGGGACCAAATGCAGCTCTGCAGCCTTGTGCCAGGGTTAAGAACTATGGCAGGGGCATTAACCTAAGACATTTTTAGATTGTGGAGGAAACTGGAGTACCTGGAGGAAATCCGTACAGAACTCCGCACAGAACGGACCAAGCCTGGCACAGGATTCAAACCAAGGATCTTCTCGCTGTATGGCAACAGTCTTAACCACAGCACCACCGTGCCACCAAAGTAGGTACAAGACTGTTTTCATGAGCTAAACGGGATTTGTGCGCATGGAACAGAATGCTGATGGGGCAACTCGAGTCATCGAGAAGCACCTGGATGCAGTTACATTTTGCAGTGACAGGTTTGAGGCAGAAGATGGCACTTTGCTCTTGTTCTACTCTGGAAAAGAAACCAAGCCAAGTAGTGCATTGTTGTGTCGCTTCTGCCCACATCAGACATGACTATTATGTCACTGGTAGCTTGTTTGAAAGGTCACCAACAGACAGGTCAAAGTAGAATGTGGTTGAACTGTGAGGGGTGTGTGATGCTAAAGATGGTGTTTCGCGAGGTTGCGAGTCACCGCTCAGCTCACAATATACAATAATGGAGTAATGTGAAAGCAGCCTGAGAGTAGTACTTGCTCCTACCCATTAACACCAGGTGCAGGTACCCCTGAGCAAGGTATTTAACCTTTACTGTTGTAGAGTTGCTCAGTGGCCAGAAGATAAGAGTGGCTGTACTGGGCAGCTGTGTCTGGCTTTTTCTCAGGAGGATTATGACAACGAATGGTGTTTGATGTTTGTCAGGTCATGGCAGTCTGAGAAGCTTAGAATAAAGTGAATGGGGTGAG
Source organism: Lamprogrammus exutus (assembly GCA_900312555.1). Lineage (NCBI taxonomy): Eukaryota > Metazoa > Chordata > Actinopteri > Ophidiiformes > Ophidiidae > Lamprogrammus > Lamprogrammus exutus. Next base: position 4,721 of record OMOW01022034.1, on the reverse strand, counting down.
CTGAACCATTCTACTGTACTTCTACTTGGTTGCTGTTGACTGTAGGGCGCTGAAGATCAAAGATGGCTGGCTCTTGTCCACTGACCACCAGTCGGTGTGGATCAGAGCACTGGTTAGGAGAAAGGTGATATTCTTACTGGCCAGCACCTTGGGGGGTCTTTTAAGGCAACACTGGGCATGTAGGGGTGTGTCAACAGTCAACACGAGAGAGCATTCCCCAACAGTGTGACCCAACCTTGAGCAAAGTCACATCTGACTAAGCCACTATGTGTATACGCTTTCTTGGACTTTTGAATCCTCAAATTGCATATCAGGTAACTGTAAATCCCACAGGAACTCACTGATCAGCCATATAAAGGGAAATTAAAAGTAAGCATGTAGACTGAACAGGTAGATTGAATTTCCACTTCTGAAACCAAAATCTGAAATCGAATTTCACAGCCAGTGTTTTATTGCTCAGTCAGAAAAAATTAGTAAATGGACAGAAAGTGGTTAGTAGAAATATGGCTTGAATTTCTATATTTTTATTCACAGTTTTCATTTTTCCCCCTTTTGCTATAACGCCCAGGAAATAAAATAAAGTGCATAAACAAAGTCATGCAAAGTTTTGCTTGTTCACAGGTGATTACGCAACCTAGCCTGTAGTCGGTACATCCTGTTTAAGGGAAACAAGAGGACGACGTGATCGCCCTGAAACGTAAGTAATGCATCACAACATAAACAATGCAAAATATAGGCCTACTTATAGCACTACTGAAAGCAATTTACGAATGAGTGAGGGACACATGTCCTCACCTGACACAAAATCTGCAGACACTTATTTTCAAACAACCCCTCCTCATGCCGAACTGTGAATATGCGTCTGCATTTGTGTGATTTTTTGCTATTATTTCCTTTATTAAACCTCTGTAGAGCTCAGAGAGGCCATTGTTGGAAAGGTTTGTCCTGTCCTGCTGTCAGATTCCTGCTGTCTGGTACCAAAATAAAACACACACCATGTGTGAAAGCACCCCGGTTCATTTTGTGAAAAGATATTTGAAAATAGTCCCAAGTTTGCATTTTGCACTGATTGGTGTTGGATTTTTGCATTTGACTGGTTATTTAAAATACTTAAAAAGCAAAAACAAGACCAAATGCGGTTTAGTTGGCAAAATGTTATGAAACCGGGTCCATTTTTCATTTTCTGATTTTTGTCTCATAGTAGTAAATCCAAAGTACAGAATATATACGGACCAATCACCCCTTCAAATTCAAGGCTTTTAAACTCTCTTCAGCAATGTTCTTTTAAGTGTTTTGTCTATGTTCATCATTTTCATGCTCTTTCTCTTTCGATTTATCATTTGTTCATAGATGGTATAGCACCACAGGGATAACAGAAACAACTCAATGATTGCATAGGATATCAAATACACCAGTTTTGTTAGATTTCTGACTCCAACTTTTATTTTGTGTTGTGTCTTGCCACATTCATAAGTCTTAAAAGGGGGCATAGAGTCTTTCTGTGTTTACTGAAGGAATGAGAGGTTGGGGGCAGGGAAGAGTGCATACATTATGACTAAGTGTAGTAAATGTGACGAATGTGATACGACACGCAGAAGCTAAATTTATCACTTCTTGATTTAGCACCCTACAGAAGCATTAGCACCCTGCAAATATATGAATGAAAAGGTTGGTCTTTGCCCAGTTTGTGTGAAATTGACTTTTAATGATGAAATTTTCCTGCCCCTGTGTGCTGTTCCATTCATAGATAGAATGGTCTGCCCACAAAGATATACACTATGTAAAGACACCAATGTTACCTGTCTTCCTATTTGGTGCAGGTTCTGTCTGACAGGCCTACAAGAAGAAAGAAATTGTGATCTCAGTAGAAGGCCAAATGGCAAATGTCCAAAATGCTGTGTGAATGGGCTTTTGCATGTTAGGCAGACACCTAGAAATTAGTCTTGATTCAGGCCTCTGATATGCAGTATGACACTCTACTAAAGAGAGTTCAACAATCAGCACTTAAACCAAACATACCGAAGAAACCTATTAAATATTGTATAAAAACCAGAGGAGTACTAGGATTTTTTGATAGTTTTTTTGATTGGTCTAAAATATAAATGATCGCTATGAACAGACAGATATAGACGCTGGATGATTAAGGGGACTTCCAGATTCCCTGAAATAAAGATCATAACCCAGACTGTCCACTAAGTGGCGCTGCAGCACTGGACAAATGGAAGAGATAGGATGGGGGATTAAATATTGTCCTTACCCAGGGGAAGTCCTTCCCTGTGGGCATGAAAGCCATGAAATTATTGAATGTCAGTGTAGGCACCTGAAATGAGTTTAACCCTATAGATAACTTCATCTTGTTTGTTTCTCTAGCTGCTTTTTGAAATCAGACTCTAGCTGCTGGAAAGCACACTGATAAGAAATACACAATGTATCATCAACTGCTGGGAAAACTGAGACACCAATGAGGTCAGTCTCTAAACATCCCTGTGTTCTGTCATAGAGGGATGTAGGCCAATATTAAAGGCGGTCTGGCTCTTTGAGTCAAGCAGGAAAAATTCAAAGTATGTACAGAATTCTCTTAGGTAGACATCATCAAAAGCGTGCTTACACCATTTATAGGAAGAGGGCAAAATGATGAACGACGAGGGGCTGTGGTTTTGAGGGAGAAAGTGAGCTGCCCTCCAACCTTCCGACATGATGCTTCACGATTAAGGTAATGTAATAAAGGCTAAGTATGAGATAGAGGGGCTGGTGAGTCATAGGTCAGCGGTGGGCGTAAGGTGAGAACATCGGAAAGCCTGAGGCGTTTAGGGAGATAATGAGGCCTCGTGCTGCTCCCAAATGCCCAACATTAAGAGTTATTACTTCCTCCCCTAGTGAAGCTACATGCACCTTGTTTCATTCATAACCTCACATTACAACTGCTCTGGTCACATACGCAACGATAAACACACTCATACACACTCAGACAGCTAAAACTGCTTAAGAACTTTGAGATCTGCACCATTACTTTACTAAACTGTTTACATCTCAAATCTCAACAGCAAAGATCCAGTTCAAATCATTCTTATGGTGTCAAGGATTCCCAGATCTGCCCTTCAGGGCTGACGATCCAATGATCAGACCACAGAAAATACTTGTTTCTGATTGGCTGGTGTCCCTTAAAACAAAAACCAAGACGCTGGTTGGCCAATCCCTAGTTCTGGTAAATAGTTTAACTATTGTTCTAAATCTGCACTGTATATTCAATTGCTGGTAGCCATAGCAACAACACCTCTGCTTTATTCTATGTTACAATTAACTCTCACAGGTAAAACAGAACAAACCATCAGTTAAAGTGATACAACCTTTTGAGTTTTAAACTCTCTCCTCCTGTCGGTTGGAAAGTGGGGCTAAAAAAATGTGTGTTGTGACAGCATGATTTTGCCAGAATATCATGTTGTGATTATTCTGACAAATATTGTCATTTTGATTTTGATGTACGATGATAAACATCTCATGTGATCGCTTTGTTTAAAGCTGACACTGCATAAAGTCACTTTGATATCAGACTGTTTTTAAGTACTTATTTAACAACAAATAGCAAAAGTCCAAAATCAAACAAAATTTTTTTGTATTTTCAAAATTAACCCCTTTTAACATACGTATCAAAATGAAATTCAATACATGAAATCAAATTTAACAACGCAAGTTGTTTTTACTCTCACCTGAACAGTTAATATATCGCTACCTTTCACGTTTTAATAATTGCACATTTTCATATTGCACTTTCACTGGTAGTTTCCTGATGGAGAATGATGCTGTCGTCAGCTTGGATTTATGTTGATTGGATTCTAGTTAGTTTCTAATGCTGACTGGTCAAACCTTCACATTTTTACCATAATGCAGCTTAATACACAGCTTTGATCCAAATCCTAAAACAAGTAAGTGTTCATTACGCAGTGTGTAAAGAAGTTTACATCAATTATTTGACGGATGGTGCATCCCAGACAACACAGAACACTAAGTTTTCTGACCTCATACTTGAACAGCATTTGCAGTCAGAGTTCCTACGGGGAAGCTCAGGCCAAACCCATCTACCAAGACTTTACTGAGAGACAATTGCTCTGATGTCATTATATGTTATATGCTAAGTTGATATAAAATCAAAAGTGTAATGGCCTCCGTTACTTTATCCATCATTTTCCTTCACTTTTTCATTGTAGTGTGCAAATAAAATGCTCTGCTGATGTTTCAGTTATTCAAACAGTTGCCACACAAAGATGAGGTTGTCGCTTTCAGCCATGTCTCATGTTTGGATTTGGTTTTGTGAGTTGAGGTAGGTCGGTTGGAATTCCATTGAAAGTTGGAACTTTCAAAATCCATGCATGCAATCCAATGCATCATCAGAATCAGGCAGAAAGTGGGGTAAGCTTAGAAACAGTCTTCACTACAATTTAGGTTACACACAACAGGCAGACAGTGGACAGTCAGTGGACAATCAATCCCATTGTGGTGTTTACTTGACGTGGAGTACAATTGCAGTTTCAAAAGTGCATGTACACCTACTGACTGCAAGATGACTGTGGCCACTGCTCTTTGAAGAAACGCCATACTTTTTGGAGCCACAATACAAACTTGCAGGAGGAGAGGGTTTAACGCTCAAAGGGCGTGTAGTAGTTTAAACTGATTACGAGATATAGATGAGATATCCACTCCTACCCGCCCTTTGAGCGTTAAAC
>OMOW01022029.1:0-10739 GCA_900312555.1 Lamprogrammus exutus | reverse complement strand
AGCAAACCTTTCTCTCAGAACTTCAAAGGCACATAATCAAGGCACTCAACCAACATTTGGTATCTTCAAAATTCAGAGCTAAGTGCTTAAACATGTTGTAATACATAAAAGATACACAGTACGACATTCATAACATGGATTATCTTGGTTACCCAAACTTCAAAGCTTAAAACAACAAATGTGTTTTTACACAAACATATTAAAGTATACAACTCGTATTCCAACAAAATTGAAAATGTACTAAAAATGATTCAAAATCGGGCCTTAAATGCCCCAGTGCAACATGAGGAAAAAATGCTTCAAAAATCCTTCGTGCCAGTCCTTCCGTCATGCTCATGGTTGGACTTTGCCTCCGTCGACAGGCAATCGTAAGAACAAACTTGGTAAATTGCAGACCTCCAACCAGGAGTCATGTCAATCTGTTGGCTCACGTCTCATCAACATAATCAACATTCTCCTTTTGTCTTTGCTACAGTATTTTTCACCGACTAGTGAGCTGTGTTAAGTTCCTTTCAACACCTAAATGAAGTACAAACAAAACAATTTAGCTCTCATGATATCACATGTATGGGAGATCATGTTCAAGACTGAAAACAGAGGTGAGAAAAATAGTTTAAAAAAACCCAACAACCTATAGAGGATTGTTAAAGAAAACAGAGATGAAATGAGGGAATAATCTTTGAATTAGTGAGTGGACTTTGTTAGTACATGAGCAACACATGCTTAAGTGTACTGAAAGGACAGAGAAGCTTATCATTGTCTCTAAGTGGGTTATTAACTTACAGTGAATGCCAACTGTTACAACATTGGCGCTTCACTGTCTAATCATAGCTGATAACAGCTTCACTAATAATCATACACCGCTGCGACAGCACTTTCACGATAGTTTACATGTTGGCTATCTCCAGCTCAAACATCTCCTATGACACCACTGTGCATGATTTAAGGCCACGGTATACTTCTTATGACACAAAACGTTTTGGGCAAAAACATATCTTTAAGCCTTAATATGTGGGATTTGGGCTGTTGTGGCGTTCTTTGTGCAGGGGCCTTAAGAACGTTTGTCTTCTCTACCTCTGATAGCTCCCCTGGCCCTACCTGGCCCACATATCACATGGCTGGTTGTATAACAGGCGCTGATATCCATGGACAAGCTCAAAGAACTCTACTGACAAAGTGTTCATGTTTTGCTGACAATGTGATATTTAGACCAATTACAGCCAGACGGAGATATCAAAAGTAGAAAAGACCAAAGACAGTTCTACAAGGCTATGTTCTGGGACGTGTTCATCATTTCATCTTACGTCGTTTGAAGTATACTGGGGTCTTTGCTGGACGGGCTTTCAATAAGTCCTCGTTTCTCATAGCACAAACAAAAAAACATTGCATCTGAACACAAAAATTACGTACAAAAATGATTTGACACTTTAGTTATCACTATACGGTTATTCACACATTTTAACTCTTGAAATCATCGGTTAGCTATCAAAAGTATAAATGGGTTGAGGAAGAGTGCTTCACTTTACTAAATCCTCCTTGTACCCCGTATAAAAACACTATCAAAGAAAGATAAAGAGAGGAAGCCTTTGGGCTCAGGGTTTCTCTGTGTATCTAGCATCATTAAGGCATTATCTATCCAGTATTGCTAAAAGAACAACTAGCTGGCAATATGAAAACAATATCTGTTTGACAAAAAAACAACATGAGGACCGAGTGCAAAATACTCACAAATCAAAAACATCCGTCAGTCCCTAGTGGCCTACAAAGTACCAAGCATCCTTTATAAGGTTCTATGTTGATGGCTAATTTGCTCTGTTAGCTTCTACAATGCAAAGTGCACATGTTTAGGAAAAACAATTAATTTCTTACTTACAATTTGCAAAGGTTTGGTTTGCTTTGTTTAATCTCCATAGCAACTGGAAGGATGAGGAGGTTTGAAAAAACTTCCTGTAGGGTTTCTCAATAAAATCTGGCAGTCAACTCACAAGTTGACTGTGGTCTCTAGAGGGCAGCGCTGCCGTTTGGACGTGTGGGTTTTTGCACCATTTTTCATTTGCACAACTTTGATTTGTTTGGATGATTTGTCACTATCAAGACTTTTGGTGGGAATTTATATCCAGTGATGGCTGCTGCAGTACTAAAGCAGCAGAAAACAACTACTAAATTTTGGCCTCACTAGTCCAAATTTCAATTTGGAGGAAAAATCCAGCTACAAATGAGTTCAGATCAATTTGTTCCTTTTAAAATCTTCTTTAGGAAAAATAAAAACAGAAATAATAAGCATTAAAACATCTCAATAATGGAAATAAGTCTGTAACAAGTGGCTTTATGGTAAAATGCCACTACCCACACATGGAAAACAGCTGTATATTGGTTCTTTACATGGTCCGAGCCTTGGAGAGGCCACAACACACACAAAATTGGGATGAAATTTAGGGTGGGGGGAGAAAATAAAAGGAAGACAAAATATCAAGGAAGACAGCTGAGGAAGTGACAAAAGTGATTGTAAAAGTCCTCAGAGAGGACGGACTGGATGCAAACACTGGTTCACGCCGTGGGGGAGTGGTGGGGTTCATTAGAGGTCAGTGCTTGGGACGTGACAGAAAAAGACATTCTGACCTTTCATCGCCAAAGTTAAAACCAAAAACCTGCAGGGACGAGCAGGAAGTCTGGCTCTACGCAGCCCCATTGGTCTAGCTAACAAATTAGTGCAATTTAAGAAGAGACCACTGTTTTCATGCTCTCTGAAAGCTGCCTACACAAAAAACTATGAGAAGAACCTCTGATACAAAGAAAACACCAACAATTTCATCTTAATGTTAAAGTCCATCCTGTTGTACATTCATATAAGAGGGCATAAGATAAAGATGACAGAGAGGGAGAGACTGTTTCAAAGTCTTGGATGAGACATTGAAGTCACTTCAGTTTGTGTTCATTTCAGCTCACAGAGATGTCAGCCATTCTTATCTCCACTCTTCTCCCCTGCAGCCTGAAACAAGAAGGACAGAGGTTTTTATTTACACAACTGAAAAGCTGCACGATTATCACTGTGTTGTTTTAATGGTAGAAAAGGTTTTTAATTTGCACCTTTATACACACAGTGATAGTGAGTCATGCTGATGGCTGAACGTGCTCATGAGTTTTGGAGAATACCTTTTGTAGATTCTGTCTCGGCTTTTGTCAAGGATGAATTATATGAATGAATATTTGTTCATTACGCTGGTACGCCAGTCAACGCCATTCTGTTTTTGTGGAGAAAGTAGTGTGACCTACAATGGAGCTATACGTATGTAGAAAGTAATAAACATTGTGTATCTTAGCCTTTGTTAAGGCACAGCACATAGTGGATGGAACCGAGTCCAGTGTAGCACTGAAGAAGAAAGAAGATGAAAATGTCCACTGTCCAAGAAATGAGCTGTGTGTTCGATAATTACAGCGACTTTGCAGGTGTGTTGAGCTGTGAAAGTGGGCTGGGTTTCTCACTCAAACTCTCTTTTTTCTGTTACTCTGCGTTTACAACTCTGCGCTACGCCATGAATACCTTCGAGGCATCCCCGCTTCTTTGATTAATTGTGTCAGGATTACAAAAGTTCAGAGAGAAACACAAGCGTTCCTGTTGACATCCACTCCCCCTTTACTGAAGTGAGAGTGTGTGCTGTTATCCTCATTTATTACACATTACCCACGGCCAGATTACAGAGCAACGCAGACTGTTCATACCCCTTCCCCTCCTCTTTGTGACAGCAAGCTTTTCACCCCACCCTCCAGTGTGGACTTCCGAACAGGTATAAACACAACAGCTTTGTGACGGTTGTATGAATACAGAGGCCTTAACTCTCGCTCAGACTTACATGTGCACTTTTCATCAAAGAACAATCTGCTCATGGGTCTATGGCAATGCAAATTAAACAGGCAACAACTTGAAGAATTTGCATGGAATTTCACTAAAACAAATATTTACCTTTTATCCTAGGCCCATCCGATATGCTATGCACCGACCTGGTGCACAACACACTGGATATTACACAATTTGGTGAAGACTGGATGAAATATATAGGAGTGGTGGTGAAAGAACTGGTTGAAGATGTGTTTAAGCAGAAATAAGTGTTTACTATATGGATTTATTTTGATCCAGTAAACAAAAGGAATGTTGCCTCTGTGACTCGAGGTTCATGAGTTTTAAGCCACAACATAATGTGTTTTACATATGACCACATGATGGTGCTATTGGATGCAGACGCATTCTGAAAATCACTTGTTCCTTTCCCCCATGCTTCAACCTTTTCACCAAATTTCATCGACAGATTTTGATAAATCCCGCAAACTAACAAACAGACCAACTTGGTATGAACATGGCCTCCTTGGTGGTGGTGACAGACAGAAGAACCGCAGTAATTACTCACTCCAGGCTTGTGAAGTGCGTTGTCCTGCAGGCAGAACAGGCTGTTTGCTTGCCCGCCCTGCAGAGGCGAGGCTGTTGCTGATGACAGCAGGTTGGGAGACTGGGCGATCATGGGTGAGCTTGGGGTGGAGGTGAGTGCTCCTGTCAGTGTGAGGCGCTGGAGCTCCCTTTGCCTCTGTTGCAGCATCTGGCAAACCACCACCTGCTGCTCCTGGAGGAGAGAGAGAAGAGAAGAGGTGATGTGAAAAACAAAAACAAAAGAAAACCAGGAAACTTCCCACTTTACTACTTAGATATGTGTGAGCTCCTTTATTTGGAGCTCTGTGAGGTGTTGGGTAAAGAGAAATCTACAGGTTTGTGTTCTTAGTTGTAAGTTGTTTCCAGTTTCTTGTCAGGCATTTAATTTTTTTTTGTGCCACAGCTTTATGCTAAAGTCTTTGAATCTTTTTGGTATTTCACTTGTCAGAATTTGGTCTGTGAGAATTCTGACATTTCTGCCCAGCCTTCCAAGGTTTCTAAAAACAAAATCTTGATTCTATTAACAATTATAGAGATAGATATAGGAAAATCAGTAAAGTCTAAAGAAAATTGATTACAGGAGTGAAGTTCTGTGAGGTGAGAAACTGCTGGAGTTGCTGCTGCTGCTGCTGCTCGAGGAGAAGCTGCTTCTGCTGCTCTGACAGGAGAGACGACCTGCAACACAAACACCAAAAACTGTCTGATTAGTCCAAACACACACACACACACACTCTAATTCCCGACGTGACCTGCCCGGCGTGATGCCAATACCTTCATACTAAACAACTTAACGCTAAAAAGCTGGATGAAATCACAAAGCCAGGTTACTGTACAGCTATGTATTGTACTGTAAAATATTTAGTTATTTTACATAATTGAACAGCTTAAATCAAGGCTTTACAATGCTATGATTGTGTACTTACGGGCTGACGCTCTTAGGAAGCTGAAAACTCTGTGCGAGGGCTTGTGGGTTGAGGGGAGGAGGTTGCGGCCGCAGTGCAGGCAACGTCGGCTGAGGAGCATTTGGTGCTGGAGACTGGATGACGCCGTTCAGACCCCCCAGCACGCCGTTCATGCTCAGCTGAGGACTTCCTGCCAGGGACGCCATGAGCCCACCCACCACGGGCAGAGTGGAGCCGCCGGCCTGGCTGATCGACCCCAAGCCATCGCTCAAACCTCGACTCAGTCCGTTCAGCAGGGGCTGGCCGAAGGAGGCGGGGCTCTGCTGAGGGGGCGGGGTGCTCTGGAAGGAAAGAGAGGAGCTACTGCGGGAAGGACTACCCGAGTGCAGCTCCTGGATAGAGGAAATGGAAAGCACATTTGAATTCATTCCTCAATTTGATGTTGTGTTTACACAAGAGGTCTAAAGACGCATCGATGGATCATGACGCAGCAATTTTTAAGGTGCCGATTCAACTGCATCGATCTGAAGTGTTAAATAATAACGATAATAATGGGGAATACTTGAAAAATCAATTAAGAAAATTCAAAAAATAAAATAAATCCTCCTTGAACTATATTCTCCCTTACACATACTAAATAGTGTTGAATGAAGTGTATCAAAATAATCAAATTGTATTGAATCGTGGTGGAAGTGGAAGATATCTGATGCGCCGAACTGTTCCCTAAATAATCGTAATCGAATAGGATTGAATCGCCTTGGGGCCAAAGATTTACACTGCTTGTTTATACTGAGACACATTAAAATTACCGCTAAAAGTACGCAGCCAGTATGTGTGACGGCACAGCCAACATCAACTAGAATATATTTGTTTATCAGTCTGTGGACAATCAAAGCCCAAAACTTTGTGGTAACAGTATGTAACCCAGGTGTGTATCGGGGTATCTCTACGCTCGAGTACTTCCAATTACTTAAATACTCTTTATACTTACTTAAAAATCTTACATACTTGTTTTTTTATTACCTCCAATGATAAAAATAACCCTCTTTCTCTAATCAAAAATACTAAAGATGCTTCTTTTTCCTTCTTCTTAGCTAAAATGAGGCCATGCTGTACTGATACCAACTCAGTGGAATCAAGAATATTTCACATACAAATAAAGCAGTGGAAACATTTGTTTTTGTGATAGATAAAATAAAAAACATTTTCATTTGATCTCCCCCTGGTCAAATTTAATGCCACTCTTCTTAAAATTCTAGACATTTTAATGAGCTTTTAGGCTTGGATTGAAGTCCTTGAAGACTTTAGGGGCCTGCGTGAACCCTGTGTGTGGTGTGATGAGTCTGAGAAGGATGCACATGTTCTCACCTCAGAGGAGGTAATGAAGGAGGTGTCATTCAGGAAGCAGCTTTTGGACAGAGGGCTCTTATTAGTGCTTAGGGGGTCTAAAGAAAGCAGAAGCACAAACACAAACACTCAAAATTCATTTTTCATTTCATCATGACTTGAAAATCTAAGCGTGTTCAGAGGTTTCGAAAGGAAAAAGCAACGAAGGTGGTGGAGAAAAAGTAGAACGTGACCTTGGGCGGATGAGAGGAAGTTGATATGGGCGGACATGTGCATGGAGCTCTGCATGGAGTGAACTTGTGGAGGAAAAGGCACGGCCAGCTCAGCGTTGAGGAGCTGCAGTCGCTCCTTCTTGGCCGTCAGACTGAGGATCTGGTCCTGAAGACGCTGGTTCTCCTGTTGCAGCGAGTGGAGCGACTGAAGCATCTCCACAACTAGAGGAGCAAGAGAGGGCACATGAAAGGGGTCTGTTTTGAAACCTTTGCAATGCTTTTAATGTGTAAAAAACAGCAACATCAGATTTCTCTTCACATATGAATGCGACCTAAAATGGATCTGAGAATACCTGATTCCACGTGCTTTTTTTTACTATTTACATGTTCATAATGCATATATGATGAGTGCCAGATGTGAGGAAAACATCAGAAGTAGGTCACTCGTGCCCAGTGAACGACTCCCAGCTTTCATTAAATCCATTCCGTCCAAAGCTGTAAGGTTCATTGCAGTATGGTGATTATACACACTATGCTGCAATCACAATTCATTTGACAAAACCTTTCGAGAAACTCCCACATATCTTTAATACATATAATGAATAGAAAAATGTGATATTAAAACATACATTTGTAATAACATTTAAGTGATGATACAAATTGGTGACAATTCGATTTATTGTACTATATTTGTGTTACTTTATGGATGTGCCATCTGGTCTGCACTACATGTTTTTCAAAGAAGCTGACAGAGCAACATGACTTGCATCGCAGCCTGGCAGGACAAACTACTCTTCCGTCTCGTTTCTGGCAGAGTGGAACAGCAGTAAACACTCATTACTCTCAAATGCACTTCACTTGAGGCCTTGATGACTATACTTTACAATAATTTCCTTTTCCAAAGCTAGTGGGTGGCTGGTGGTGCAAGCCAGAGCTGGAACGCAGGGCAAATCATTATGTATCATTGCCGGAATTGATGCTGGAACATGTCTGTTTGAACCAAACAGCTGATGCCGTGAAGACAGGTGGCGACGAGTGGTAGCTGTGGATGGGACATATTTTAAGCAACCCGTTTGTACAACAGCGACGTGTTGTCAACGCCCCTTACATCACGTTTTGCAAGGCCAAGGTTACCCTTTCATGTCTGTATAGAGATGCACAGGGTTTTCAATTGACTCCAATGTTAATCCAATAGCGGACATGCAGGCTTAATGGCCATGTTGTATGACATTTTGTACTAAGAGACTGTTCTGGGATGCCAGGATCTGTGTAAATGCAAACATAATACTCGGGAAAGGTCTGGCAATGTGAATACACCAAATCCTACAATGCAGCCAAAACACCTATCCCGCGAATATTCTGCGATCTCTGTGTGAAAGAGGCTCGTGTTGTGTCTATATGCAGCGACATCATGTCCTTATTAGTTTTGTCATCTCGGCTCACTCACTGTTGACTCCCATCTCTCCGTTGCCGTGTTTCTCCAGCAGGAGCTCGATGTGGGAGCTGGCAGGAGGGACGTTCTCCAGCCGGGTTCTGACCCCTGCACCAAACCCGTCTCTCTGGTCAAACAGAAGAGGGAGAGAGCTCATGGGAGACCTGGGTGTGGAGAAAGGGGAAAACGACAGAGGGGAAAGACAGAAAGTGGTAAATAGTCATAGCTGCAGCCAGAGTGGGGAACTACCAACAATCACAAGACCCTGTGAGTGAGGCTGGTAAAAATGTTCTGAACTACCCAGTCACTTAGCTGTGGGTATTCAGCTGACAGTTTCCAGTCATTTAGAACCAGAGAGGAGAGTAAGCACAATGAGGAATGTGATTCCAGTTGGGCTTAGTGTAAAATCTTCTAGCCTTAACATGGAACATATGAATGAAGACAAAAGGGAAAAGAGTGAGACGTACTGTGAGGAAAGACTCTCCCTCGGTGAATTCCCCTGACACGGAAAGCGACAGTCATCGAGGTCGGACTCTGAGAGGGAACAAAATGTGTCACGATATCAGAACATCAATAGGCGGTATGACTGCAGTCTTGTTTATTTGAATCACAGTGCTTTATTCATGTAACTATTGTTTTGAAATGTGCTGTATAAATAAAGAGAGTATTTGTCCGGAGAGCCTTTCTCGTAGAGGCTAATGTTCGAGTGTCGACGTTGTGCTCACAGAGCCGGCTTCAGTTTCTAAACAAATGCAAATAAATGAATGCAAATCTCCATCCAACCCTCTCGCTTCTTTGTCATGCCATGTTTTTGTTGTACCTGGCAGTGAGGTCTGGGCTTGGCTCAGTAGTGGTGGCAGTGTGGAAGCTGAGGACAGACAGCTGGCGAAAGGCTGAGAGGAGGTTAGACTGTAGGAGGCGCTGGAGCCTGGATGGACCTGCGAGACAGAGAAGAACTGTGTGGACTATCTGCAAAGCACACTGGGTCCTGGCTGAAAAGCTCTGAAACCACAGGCACATTATGATTTTGATAAACACGTACCCAAATGAGAAACAATATGACTTCACATTCTCTCACCTGTGATCCAAGAAAAATGAATGTATAATGTTAAGCGTAAATTCACTTACTCATTAGTTTACAGCAGTAAGATGGGATTTAAATGCACTATGGTGCTATCACAAAATCAGTGTGCGTGTCTTACACTGTGCCTTTAGCATACAATTGTTTTTAAAAAGGCGGTTAATCGTTTTATATATATGTATAAAATAAAAAAAACACAACTTGAAAGAGTATATTGTTCAAATCCAATAGCTGCAATTAAAATCACGGCTTGGAGCAACCTGTGGCACAAGTTCCACCATTAGTATGTGAAGTGTCTTCAAGTGGGGACGCCAGATGACTCTGGAATTTTTCCATGAAACCATAAATCTGTACCAGGCACAGACTGTGACAATGGAACACACCAAACACATATTGCAATGATGAAATGGTACAGATTCAAGACCATTTACCCCCAAACTCTTCGTGCTGACTGTTAATCCAAACAAAATGTGTGTATTTGCTGTTCGTGAGGTACCTGTGTGTTTGAGACAGCATTGACCGACGGAAGAGAGAGCGAGGAGACGTGGGATGCAAGGAGTCCTGAGGAGAGAGGGGTACTACACATGCCCCCCCCTAGGGACAAGGAGGTGCTGCACACGCCCCCACCCAGCGTGAGAGGGTCCTTGAGATTAGAGTAGATTCCTGAATGAGAAAAGAAAGAGAGGGAGGTATAAATAAACGACATTTCCATCTCAAGTATATATGTACCAATATGTGTATGCAATCAGGGCGGCCAAATGTGCGTGTGCAGAGGAGAACCAACCTCTAACTAGGGCAGGAAATCTACCACTGCACACAAAAACCATAATTTAGGACATAATCTCTGCCTCTTGCACGTTCAACTAGAAAGCACTCAGAGAGGGCTGTGTAAACCTCCAACCATGTCATTACTGAGAACAAATGTTTCAACATCTGTATCATAACACACATAGTGATAGAGAATCATGCTGATTGGCTGACGGAGGCCAAGATTTCTGTATGGAGAGATTAGGGCTTTGTTGAAAAATGAATTTCACTTAAATCTAATTTACATTTCAAGTTTTTTCCTGTATTCCATACAAATATGTCCTCTGATTCTCGCTACAGCGCCACCTACAGGCAAAATAACAAATGTCAAATTATGCAGGACTGCTTAGAGTTGATATGTATCTGCGTTGTCTGAATCGGTTGCTACACAAAACAGAATGAAATCTGAGTAAAATCTAAGTAATTAAGTAAATTCTTGAATCAAGGAATCTCTTATAAATGTCAATATGTTGGCGCTATCAACACAAAAACAAATATATATATATATATATAATATATCACTCGCTCCTCACTCTAG
>OMOW01022022.1:4543-14847 GCA_900312555.1 Lamprogrammus exutus | reverse complement strand
TGAATCGCTAGGTTTATAGCTACTGCTAATGTCAGTTCATTATTTTCCATTAACAGTCTTTCCCTTATCTGGTCACAGCTTGTGTGTAATATGAGCTGGTCTCTTACCATTTCGTCCTGTAGTCCCCAAAACTTACACGAGCTAGCCAAGCCCCACATACTGATTCACTGATTCCCCCGAACGTTGGTGCCTCCGTCGGAATATGACCCGATGGAGCAGAGCACTCTGTGGAGCAACAAGATGTCCCTTTAGTAGCGCCACAACCCTAGAGTATGACGTTGCGTCGCCAAGTGTTCCGAACACCCTTTGTCCCTCTGCTCCTAAACAGTGCAGCAGCAGTGCACGTTTCCTCCTGTCAGACACGTCTGCCAAGCCGGCAGCTAGGATATACGTTTCGAACGCGGAAATCCAGCGAGGCCACGGCACCGGTGGTTCGCCTGGCAGGGCCAGGAAGGGAGATGGTGGTAGTGAACAGAATTCAGCCATCTCTCATCGCCAATGTTATGTCTGTTAATAACGGGGACTATAGCGGGAGCTGAAGTCGGAGCTTAAGCGACTCCATTTAATTCACCTCCACACAAAACGTATACATCACGTAAAACAAGAACAGTGATTCCCGTAGAGCATAACAGTGGACTGTCGCGAACAGTCCGTAAAGTGAAAGTAACAGTAACACAGTCATTTAGTGTTTGTCTGTGAAAGACCAGACGTAACATATACAAGCATTGCAGTTTAGTGAGTGTTCAGGCCACTTTCCTGGAGGAAAAACTAAGCATCCACAAGTACATAAGTGAAATGGGTTTGAGGGAGGAACTGTAGATACCTCCCTGATAATGACGTGGCTAAGATCCTGTAGGAAAGAACTACTAGGCAAGTACTGGCAAACTAGACAACTGTTTGACCTGGATGGAGGTATGCACTGTAATGAGCACCCTTCTTGTTAATATTTTGTGTTTATTGCTTAGGTCTCAAAGCAGCACAAGTTGACATGTCAGCTTTCAGATCTTTACTCTGCAGTAAATGTGAGAACTTTCCAAAATAAAAGAGAATTATGGTTACACACCTGTGGATATGTTTTATTCTGATAGACAATATCAGTTAATCAAGTTTGCATCTATCACACCAAGGAACCAGGCAATTGCTGTTGAAGGTCCAGCTGCCTTGTCCAGTTGCATAGGCAGTGAGTCCTGTCATCCATCCAACATTAGGAACAAGGATGATGGCTGCATATTACAGTGAAATCAATACTGAAACTTAAATGGCATTGCTGGTTTGTTAAACATTTTGAGAGCCACAGTATAAGCCCTAACAAGTCTACCAAAATGAAAGTGATACAAATGTGAAATGCTAGAAAAATATCCCCAATTGAATGACCTCAATATATTTCTGCATTACAAATATTTTCCATTCCACATAAAATGAGTTCATGTTCCTGCAGCAATTAATGCTTATATACTCCAGTGTGCAATGCACTGAGAAATAGTCAATTAATTAATTTGGTATACGCAGAGACAAAAATAGTAGGGGGAAAACAATGTGTTTTCAAAGTATCAATGGTTCCATTCTGGATTTGAACAGAAAACTAAAAAAAAAAGTAAACACCATAGCTTAGTTCTCAGGGGAGATTAGGTAGAGGACATACAAATTCACACAACAGAACAAGCAGTGGTGCACTAAATACTAGGGCTGGTCCTTACTGTGCAAGTATTCAAATACTCATTCATTCAGTTCGTACTCAAGTAGAAAAATACTTGAATAATGTCTGGGGGATAAAATACACTAAGTTACTTGGCCCACAATGGACCTAAAAATGTGGAACAAGTAAATATTGCATGACTTAGCCTTGGTTTATGCAGAGGTTACTGTAAAACATCCATGTTGTCCAATCAATGCACATCACATGGTGGGTAGAACACGATGTCCAAGACTGTTTGCACCAACAGAAAATAGAGTGCTTGTATTTTTGAATCAATTGCTATGACATGCAGTTGCTCATTGGTTTAAGTGTTTAACTTTAAAGTTAGTTTGTGCAATACAAAGGTTTAAACACAGGTGTTAGTATTCTTCAAGCATTTCGTCACACTTAGTTCATTTGTGCCACATAGGTGCATGGGCCTACAATGCTGATGTAATACTGCCACCTCCTGGACATATTAAAAACTATTGGTGATGAAAACAACAGTTTTGGCAGCCAAATATTTGAAATACCCAAAGCCTTGAAACGGTTCTCAGGCCAGCCCTACTAATCACTACAACTGCATATCAGTTGGGGAAATAACATATCACACCTTTCCACACCAACCTTGACACCCTTTGAATACATTATTTATAGTTTTATTACATATATATAATATACAACATCCTCAAATTGTGTCTAGCTAATAGCATAAAATCCTGTAAGATCATAGGAAACAAATGCAGGCAGGAAAACTGATTCCAGATAAAACATGTCCGATCAAGGCGAGACGAGCAAATCAGATATCAATCTCATTTACCTTGAAAGACTGTTACTAACATTCCTTTAGCGCTTTCCACATGCTGAACATTTGTGCTTCATGTCCACATGGGCTTAAGCATATTCCAGTTTTTGAAAGGAGAAATAATAAATACATTCACAAATAACCTTATGGATGGGGGTAAATTCATTTGATTGGGCCACTGCAATAAATTCCACATGCCAGACACACTACTGCATCATGTAACATAGACAACACATGTCTTGACCTCAAACAGCTTTTGCAAAAGAGTATTTAAAAGAAGTGAAATGTGAAAAGTAGAAAACACTACTGGACAGCCAAGACTGTTACAGATCTGAAACTAACATTTGCCAACTGGCTGGTTAATTTGTGTCATCAGCAGAAAGCAGTCCTATATGCCTACAGACAAAGAAGAGTCAGAGAACTGGCATTATTCACCCTCAGAAGTTCAATAAATAAAACTGCAAGGCTCTGAGTGGTTGCGATGTCCATCTAAATAGAGAGGAAAAATAACCCAGGCAGTATGTGAAATTGCTTCAGACTTAAAACATATGATTATGTAACATTAAGCCATTTTAAAAATGTATCTGATGCTTAATATGTTCTTTCTCTCTGAAGACTAAAGAGGTAGTTTCACATTCAAAAACTTAAAAATGATTTGGAGGAACCACTTTTAAATTGTGTAATACAAATATCAAT
Source organism: Lamprogrammus exutus (assembly GCA_900312555.1). Lineage (NCBI taxonomy): Eukaryota > Metazoa > Chordata > Actinopteri > Ophidiiformes > Ophidiidae > Lamprogrammus > Lamprogrammus exutus. Next base: position 11,671 of record OMOW01022022.1, on the reverse strand, counting down.
AACATCATTTTTTGAATGCACAAATTAAAATTGCAAGGAATAGAAGGACAATTGTAGCTAGAAAAAAAAAGGGATTCTTTCATCAGTCTCAACATGAGTCGGCTTTCCATGGCATAGACACTGCATCTATGGGAGGAAAATTAGCAAAGCCAAAAGCCCTCCATAAAGGCTCACATAGCAGACAAGTCTCAAACAGTGACAATGAGGTAAATAAATGTGCTCTGTCCACACCTTTCCCTTTCTTTTGCCCCACAGATATTGTTGAAAAAAAGGCAGAGTAGAAGTGAAAATCTGGGGAGGACCTGATGGAGTTGGACCAGAAGGGAAAACATGAGGACTGAAGAGAGACTGCAGGCCAACAATTATAGTCAGCCTAGGCCACTGTCTCTGGCAGGGGTCTGCAGAAGCAAAAGGTGGTGTGTAAGTGCGGTTAGAGCTGGAAGCCCTCCATGGGTCCTTGCTGCTGCTGGAAGATGAACTGGCCCTGACTCTGGTCCACTTGTGGTGCCAAGTTGGTGTCTTCCTCCTCCACGCCAAAGTAGTGTTCAATCAGGTCAAACGCCTTCTGGTAGATCTCCTGGTTCTCATGACTTTGCAAAAACTCAATCTTGTCCAGGCCTGTAGGACAGCATTAGTTTCATTGACATTTCCTGTATACTGACATACTAGTACAAGAGTAATGTGGGATATGGAATGGCAATACTTTAGAGTCCTTACAAATGTTTTACAAAGTATGCTAAAAAAAAAACATTTGGCGCTTAAATGCATGGTCCAGGGTTTCTACTCTTATTTGTCAATTAAATTCCAAAACTTTTCAGTGACATTTCCATAACCCTCTCTGTCTGTAGTACAGATTATGCTCAAATTTGGCCTTTAATGTTTGGTCAGAAGTGTAATCTTGCTTACTCTCTTATTCACTGATCAGATATTTCCTGATGTGTTCATATTGTTAAATTTATACAATATTTTATTTATATATTCAAATTTCTCCTGCAGCTTTTGGTGTTCAAATTACATTAAATGTATGCATTTTATTATCGGTATAAAAAAATTCATAATAATGTCATTCAGTACTACACAAGAGGGCAGGGCATCAGACCTAATAAATAAAATCTCATACCTAAACAACTGGATTTTTGAACAGGCAGCTTTCCATCTCTAGTGGAATGAGTAAAATTCTTTCTGAAATTGTGTTGATATGATTTATTCTTGGGTAAATTGATGAATGAAATCTGGTAGTGTTTGGTAAATTACAACTTTATATGGCATATATATCTAAAAATGTTAAAATTCACCCTAATACCTATCCTGTTGATTGGCACGAATATGGTTAGTATTAAAACAACAAAATTGTACACCTATGTGGCCAACAATTTGTTCAGACACTGGTTTTGGTAGATAAACTTGACAGTACCGCCAGAGCAGCCATATTTTTCCACACTGAAAAATCAGAAGCAAATATAAATTATAGCCCAGCAAGTGCTGTACTCAGGAGTAACCAGTCAATCATCATTGTACAGTCTACATTAATGAAACTGCTAGAAAAATCTAAAGACAGGACAGTCAGAACTTCATTTATGTTGTCATGCTTTTGAAAAATATTAAACTAAATGTAAAATATGTTGAATGCGTTAGCTGGATATTTTAGTTTAATGCAAAGTGATTTATATATATAAAACTTTATATTATACAGTAATATTGATAATAATAATTTAAACTCTAAAGTGCATTGAGTAAATTGATTTGGAATGGCCTATCAAATCAAACAAACACTGGATAGCTCAGCTAATTTATTTGGTGCTGTTCTATGATTTTTCTGTTGTCTTTTGGATTGTTCAGCATGTACCGTAAGCTTCCTCGATGAGAGCACAGTAAGGATTGATGCCTGACGCATTCTGCTTGGCCTCCTGCTCTCCCAATCTGAGAATGTTCTCCAAGCCATTTAGAGAAACCTGCACAATCTTAGAGTCCATCACTGTCAGCAAGTCACACATGGGCTTGATGGTGTTGAGAGACACCAGGTACCTATTCACATACAAGTGGAATATTAACCAAAAGAGACAACACAGGGAAAAGTAACATGGCACAATATTTGCACAAAATGTGGAAAAACTACTGTACACATTATATTAATTCAATATGCCGCATTAGCATGATGATGTTTTATATATTTTACACTAAAGCTACTCATTTAAGCTACTTTTGCAATGTGTTTGACGATATTTACTTTGTAAATTAGTTTGTGAATGGTGAGATTAGGATATTTCTAAATGTTTGGTATTAATATATGAATTAATACATTTATATTTGTATATATTTGCACAGTCAACACCTCCTCACAAATACAACCTTACGGTGAGGAGAACTGATGCTTTTATTTTGAAGAACTAATAGGAAGACTCTGCTTTTGTATCAATTTTACATATTGAACTATTTGGAGGAAGAACTGCAGGGATGTAGCCTACAACACTTTGGGTAAACAAACGATACAATACAAACCAGTGGTTGTCCACTTCCTTGCCAAATGTGAGAATCACAGTTGTGAAACGACAACTTTGTAATATTCCCAGTCATTCTCGAGGGAATGATTAAACTCTAACGATACTTACCCTCACTAATTCACCTGATGTTGTAGAAATTACACAACAGTATTAAATCCTGTTTTCTGTCTCGTAAAATTACCTAATCTGTGCAGGTGTGCCCCCAGAAGTGGCATTAGTAATAGCCCACGCTGCCTCTTTCCTGGTGCGGAACTCTGCCTTCTGAAGGATTTCAATAAGTACTGGGAAGATGTTGGCATCAATCACATTCTAAGTAAAGAAGAAATGTTGACATTAGCTTCACAGACCTTTCTCTAAAGCATGGCATGCTATTAAACCCAGGCGCCACAGCCTTTACCTGAATCTGAGCTCTGTTGCCTGCAGTGATGTTAGATATAGTCCAACAGGCCTCCTTCTTAATAGACTCTTTGGGACTGCTAAGGAGGTGTAGTAAACATGGCAGTGCAGAACAATTCAAAATCACCTGAAATGACATGAAAACACAACCCACGTGTCATGACAAAGAGGTCAGATGTGTAAATGAACAGTGCAATGCATGCTGAGTTTCTACCTGTGTCTGAATGTCATCTCCTGTTACAATGTTGCCCACGGCACGTAGAGCAGGAGAAACAACTTTATAGTCACTGTGCCTGTTAAAGAAACAAAGCAATACAGCGCACTGATTATACATGACCTATGACCAAGATGTTGCATCACATTGAAGTTTCCAAGCCAAAACATTCACTGTTTACGAGCACTCAATACCAGTACTGAGGCAAAAATGCGATAAAACTCTATACGTGGATCGATTAAATACGATTCTGCCATTCTTAGATTATACATAACACGCTACATAATTGCAGTATGAGGCTAGTCCTCCTGTTCAGGAAATGCATGCGGAGGTGGCTTACTCTAAGATGTTTACATGCCTAAATAAATCAATTTACAATCGCATAATCTAGGTCAGTAACTTGCAGTGAGCATACTTCAATTTGTGTTGCTTTCAATCACATTATGGTGTATCCATGACGTTTGAAAAAAGGAAATGCATTGACTTAATCACAGTATGACCAAAGTTTTAAAATGCATGCTGATTTTGAGAAACTGATTTTGAGTATTAATAGGTTTGTCCAATGAGAAAAAAACACTAACAATCTGCACAAAATCCCACGATATCGCTTCTGCCACTACTGCTGCTAACACTACAATAAATACCATTGCTACCAGTACTACTACAATTACTAACAGTGGTAATAATGATGATCAACATCAGTATTCTGCATGAATCCAACTGAGATGTGAATAACGATCAATTCCATTTATGGTTCATTGCAGTTTTCAACATGTCTCTCTTTTCCTGTGTAGTATTGGATTTTCTACAGTCCAGAGGTTACAACAAGTGCTTCCAACTCAGAGGACCAAAGGGCTCTATTTGTTTCATTGTCCTGGTAAACATGAGCTGCGATAGGCTAGAAAACACATCAATCACATGGGGATTGTAGCCCATCATGTGCCATTTCCAACATGTCAGTGTTGCTGACCTTGGAGGCAGACAGACACAGAGAAAAGCGAGTGAAGAATTTCCCCTCACCATGTGTGAAATAAATAATGATCTACAATGTTTAGATTGATGGAAAGGTGTTTTATAAATTACTTCTACATACTTGTAGGTCACAATACTTTGTCCACGATGAAAAAAAAAAAAAAAGAATACTAGCGATCGTAATTTTGTACGCGGGTATCAATGTAACAAACAAGTATTCAATACTTAAAAATAAGGGACAACCCTCTTTATTGCCATTCTGTCAGTTTTCAAGGTATAATTAACTGCAGGTAAGTATAGCAACAATACTTGTTACAGGTAAAATAACAAGTAATGTTGCTATGCTTATCAGGTGAAATTTTGGATTTAACACATTATAAACATGTTTTTAAAAATAGGCAACAATTTAAATAGAGATTCACAACTCTCTTTCAATGCTTTGGAATGTTTCTTACATAAGCAGCTCCACCAGCCTGCGGCAGACACCAGAGTCAATGACAGTCTGGATCTTTTCATTGGGGCCATCAGACAGGTAAGACAAAGCCCAACAAGCATCAGCCAGGACATCTGGATCACTACTGAAGAGAAGCCTGGACAGCACACTCAAACAAGGAGAAACCTGATGAGAGATTAACTGTTTAAAACCACAGCTGATGTAACAACTTCAGAAAAACATTACTTCATCTGATAACTGCCATGTTCTGGGTTATTTGACTGGGATCTGTGAGACCAACAATTCCCCATAAAGTCCAAGTACAAAGAGGACATATTCAAGATCACGCATACCATCCCAGAATGTGGTTACAGTGGTTTACTACTTAACTGACCTTGGCAAAATCTGGTGGGGGGTTCTTTCCCCGGCACAGGTTGGAAAGAGCCCACACTGCATTCCGAGTTGTGGTGAGACGATTGGATCTGGTGAGCAACCTAGATACATATTTTTTTAAACATTTTTATTGTTTAACTATTATACAAAAGTCTGAGACGAGCACAAACACAGACAGAGGAAAGACGCTTACTGTTGTAGAGATGGCAGGATGCCGCAGTTGAGCACATAGTCTCGGCACTCAGCGTTATCTCCAGCTATGTTCCCCAATGCCCACACAGCCTAAAACAAGCAAACTATTAAACACACTGCATTCATATTTCACCCTGTATGCCAATAGCATTACATTTATGCAAACACAGGCTTTCTTGGATTGTCTTAATGAAATTTGACACCTAGTATTTCATGTCCTATGTTAGATCCTTCACCCTCACCTGTTCCTGGACATCCTCATAATCAGAGTTGAGCAGCTCGATGAAAATGGGTACAGCCCCAGTTTCAATGACCACTTTAGTGTGCAGGAAAGTACCTGAGGCGATGTTTGTTAGTGCCCAGGCTGCCTCAAACTGTTGTAAAGACACACATGATAAATAAAAACAGCAATTCAAACAGTCTGCCACCCACAAAGCTCAAGCTTACTTGTATTAAAATTGGATTTAAAATGAGCAATGGCCCAGTCAAGTTCAATCAAGGTTTGACAACAACTCCAAACCCCCTCTGACATCAACAAACATTACTCATAACCCTTACCTGAAGTGTGCAGTTTTCGCTCCTCTTAAGAAAATCAACAAAGCGATTCACAACACCGGTAGTGGAAATTACCTCATCTATAGGGGGGTTGGGCTCTGCAGAAAAGAGAAGGACAAAACTAATGTCTCATTCAACACCTACAGTTTCAGAACCATCAACAAGGCTTAAAGAGAACACAGTGGTACTATTCAATATGAAAATAGTGGCCCTTTCACCTTTTTGTGTTTAGCAGTAGGTAGGGGTGTACCCATCAGTACAGTATTGAATTTCAAAACTGTGTTAAGTTTACTTACTTAAAAGGGACAGTGCACATTCATGAATACCAACAGTGTAAATGCGCCTGATTAAGCCATTTGGGCTAATTATCATGAGCAGTCCCTTGGCATGTTGATGGAAATATGAAAACATATATATATATACTGTATGTAGTGACAAAATGTAGCAATAATGTTCAAACTAGTGAAGACATTACAGACACCATAGTAGAGGTTCTATGATTTTGTTGATGTATGATGTTTGAAATTTTTGATTATCCAATAACCACTGTTTAACAGATTTGCTAACAGATTTAAAATATGTGATATTTCCATAGGTAGTGTTCCAAATTTGTGCTGCTCAATATGAAAGGCTGACTGTTTAAAAGTATTGTGCAATCTTCTCTAGTAACAGCTCTAGTGGATAGATTTAGATTTATAAACTCAATGAGTGGAGGGCCATTAAAAAATTTAAATACATGTAAAATCTCAGCAAATTTAATGTAATACATGTCTTGTCTTGAAATGCATGCCGAGGTGTCAGTCTGATTAGAGCTTTTATTTGAAAACTGATGTGCAATCACATAATCTTGGTCTGTTACTAGGAGAAGGTTTATGCTGATTTCAATCTAATTATGGTGTATGGTGTGAGAGGAGAAGGGGGGAGAGAGAGAAAGAAAGAGAGATATTTTGTTTTGAGTCTACAGCAAAGATGACAGACCTAAATTACTGAAAAAATAAGTTCTGTCTAAGAATCGTGACCTAAAATAGCAAAACCAAATTTAAATAAAAATGTGATGGCTCAAGTGATTACACAAACTCTTACTCACAAACTTAATTTACTATTATTTCATATTCAGGTATGCTATTTAATGTGAATACTAGCAGTCAAAAGATGGAACACCGACCTTTAGAGAGTAATTTCCTAAATTTTTGAGTAGCAATTAGCTGCTGGTCTGGGTCCTCTGAGAAGATCATCTCAATCATATCTGGAGTTATGACTCCATCCTGCAGAAAAGCAAGCAGAAGACAAATATCAAAATCATAGTCATGTACAGATCTTTATAGTAGGACAAACAAAATTATAGGGGGAAAAAAAAAAAATTCACAGGTGAATCCAGCTTTGGAGCTTTAGCTATAAATCCTGGGCCAAATAATACAAAGGATGAACACAAGAGATCGGAAGAGCGTCGTGTAGGGAAAGAGTGTAGATCT
>OMOW01022018.1:8959-21494 GCA_900312555.1 Lamprogrammus exutus | reverse complement strand
TACTTTATCCTTAAATGCCTCTTATCATTGAAATGTCATCCATCTGGTCCTACCTGAATGAAATTGGCTTAGTGGATTGATTGATAAGTTCTGTGCCTAATATAGAAAATCTATACTATAAAGTCCTTCTGCTTCTGCCAATGGTTCCGGAGGTGCCCTGAGCCACGGTGAAATGTTGGATGAAAGGTTGCTGGCAACAATCATGCCAGCAAGCACATGATCACCACACATGTTCTTAGTCTGACCGACATGTACACACCTCAGGAATTATGCTACCTCCACAAAACCTTTGAGCCCTCTCTTGTCTGCTTACGTTTCAGGCTCAAATCTTATTAATCAATCATTGTGATAGCCATCTCAGAAGCTTCTGCACCCTGAGAAAATATAAAAGGCTCTAGAAATGGTTGAATCTTTCAAAGTAATCGAGGATCAACACAAATTACTGTACACATATATTATACATTATATAAATATCACTCTGCAGCTTTTCATAGAGTCACATGAAAATAAAGATTAAAATGAAGATTTAGTGTCAGAAAATCAAAAAGAGTACAGCTGTGTCTGACTTTATGAGACCACTTTCCCACTGACTTTGAGCAAACTTTAATTGAAAAAGAGCTAGGGCAGGGAGGTGAACACATGCATAAAAAATGCCATACGACCAGTAAATCCTATGCACAAGTGTGAAATACGATAGAGAGTCTCGCAAGAGCACCTGGCAAGCAGAGTGGCAGGTAGGTCACTTACAGGACTTTACTAGCTATGAGAAAAATGAGCCCTGTGCTGCACAAACAGATTGTAAACTTAAGTTTCAGGCTTGTTAGCGTGATGGGGCACGGATGTACAGCCAGCCAGCCAGCCAGCCAGACAGACAGACAGACAGACAGACAGACAGACAGACAGACAGACAGACAGACAGACAGACAGACAGACAGACAGACAGGTGAAATTACAAGGACAAGTGGTTTCAAATGACATCTACTGTATTTATGTTAAAGTTGCATTTCCATTAGAATATCTAGAACCAACGGTGTGTCAAGTGTAATATGAGAAAATAGTAGTGTTTATGGTGTAAAGTGAGCAATAGGAGGATTTGTTTGTTTCACTCTTAATCAGACAGACCAAATGAATTGAAATCATGCTGTCAAAACATCTGTCTTGTTCAGTGAATATTAAAGTGCGACCTCCGTACCTCACTTTGCTGTGGCTTCTTTGGATTCTTAAAGTGAATTTTACACATATACTCATATTTGATGCATCTTGCGAGTGTAATCAATCCTGCAGGTTGGACCCATCTACTCCTTCCCCTGTTTAGACATGCCTCTTTATTTGACATAATATACACATACAACAATTATTTCCAATATTTAATTTTCTTAAATGTTTTTTTTAATGGATGAATAACAACATTGATATGCAAATGTCAGATTACTTTATTTTCGATTCAATGAGGGCATATGTTTTTATTTTCCATAGTAGTCATGACAGCACATTTAGAATTACAAATTACTTCAATACTGTAAGTAATTACTGTAATTTTCATTTGAGGATGTTTAAATGATGAAAAGATTCACTTGAGTGATTCCGACCGATCATTTTTCAATGCTGTGACGTTTTTGTTCACTACAGCCAGCCATATGCGAACATGAGGAGGAGGCTCACTGTAACTCAGGAGGCACTGGACAAGCTTGGAGTGCCTGTGCCCTTGGAACATCCCTGGCCAATGGCAAGCAATGTGGATGTGACACTAGTGGATAGTGTACGGCATTCATCCTCCCTGTATGGTTGTTGGATGCTCTAAAGGATTCTACAGTCAAGAATTTACATATTACGTCATATGATACTGTAGGAAAGAGTGCAGAGAAACAAGTGGGAACAAGAGTTTTGTGGAAAAAAAAGGTACATTTCATACAGTTATTCCACTATGCTCAATAAATCAAGTAAATTCATAGATAATGAAAACAAAATGAAAACAAAACAATAAATAAGAGGAAAGATTTAAAAAACAACAACACACTAATCAAAAGGCAAAAAAAAGGAGGTTTTAAGATTTACATCGTCAAAATAATTTGTGATGATCCATTTATACTAGGATGTTCAGTAACACATTGTCAAAGGCCGAGATGGGAGCAAATCAAAGTTTTTCAAGTCCCAAGTAAATCACATGTCCTGTGTTGTCAGTCTGTGATTTGCCTTTCTAACTTTTAGATTTTATGAAAAATCCCATGTTGAAACAAACCCAGTCTGTACATCAAACAAACTCATGTAGTGTCTTTGCCTCAACTTCGAGAATAACCAAGATCAATACCCAAGATTATGCTGCACATTGTTACGTTTTCAGATGCGGTATGTAGGCGCTGATATACAGTTGCTGTCATGTCCTTGTATGCTGCTGACCTGACCTTGTACACTTTTTGCAATAAGAGGGACCTCTGTGGCAATATATACGATTACTAGACTGGTATAACCCACAGCCTTTACAACAGCTATAAGATTACCAGGTTGGAATATCTAATCCGTACTACTGACATGCACTTTGAAATCCTGTCACCGTTAATGGATCAGCATATGGGCTTTTCAGATTGAGTTACTAGCTCATGTGCATGAGATGGGCAGCCTGTGGCTTCTGTTACCCATCTTTTCCAACCTTACTGGCATCTACAGACAACAGGTTCCATAATCATTCCCCCCATCCATCTTGTCTCAGGAACGTTTGTAAATATGCAGTGGCTGATTTATTTCTCCTTCCAACTACACACTGATGATGCTTTTCCTGGCTGCCCCCCCAAAATATCACTAGCTGATACAGTGTCATCATCTTTGGTGAAACAGGTGCCAGTTATAGCCATTTTCATATTTAGAAAGTGGTGAGGGGTGAAATCAGGTGAATGGGATGGGATCAATGGAATTGGCTCATGTGTGCACATGCATTGATCCTCCATACTGTATAATTCACAGAGCCTCTGGAACTTGTAAGTTGTAATCATGCAGCTTAACTTCATGCAATTGATAAGCAAAAATACAGAATTAAAAATAAAATAAAAATATTACAGCCATTAAAGACTTACTTATATATATAAGGCTCAGAACTTATCAATCAATTCTCACAAATGGACAGAATCTCATCCAGTTACTAGCATAACATGAAGGTGAATGAGTTTAATATAGATGTGATTGTATTCCTGCATGTGGGAATACCTTTTAATCAGAACTCACAGCAAGGTGAGGGTAGGGATATTAACAATTCAGTATTTATTATAGGTTAAACATACAATTGTTTTACTATTTATGTTTCCCTTAAAAAATATTTCTGTTCATACAAAGCATTCATAGCTGAAGGGGAATTGATGCACAGACCAAATGCAGCATCAGAACAGTTCATATAAAAGCATGCTGGTGGAGAAAATGCTTTGTCAACAGACTGTTAACAGGTAAGGTGACAGTGTCATCGGGGGGAGGGGAGGGGACAGAGAAAGGGAGGGCTGGGGGGAGAGATGGATGATGGATAGTGGCAGGGAGGGATGCATGGAAGGACAGAGGGTAGGATGTTATCCCTTTTGTGCCCTGTCAGAAAAGCAACACTGCAGTGGCTGCATTCCTGCTTGCCCATTTATATCCCCTCTCTCACTTTTACTGACACAAATCACCATGTTGGGGACGGGCAGATTATTTATCCTCTCTCTCTGACTCACACAGTCTATAGTTGCCTCCTCTCTATCCATTTTCCTGTCTGTTTGCCTGTATCAAATTTGATTATGAAGTGTTTAAGTGACACGTCATGCTTCAGCTGCCTTCATTCTCAAAGACATGTCCAGGACATTGGAGGCTCACCCAAGAAAATATCCCCACAGTGATGGATGATGCGTCAGCAGGTTGATGCGTGTGTGTGCGCGTGCATGTCCTAACATGTGTGCCTGTACTGCATGTGCACTCTTGCATATGTATTTCAGGTGCAGCATGCAAAGTTGACATACATGGCTGCACATGTCCATATGTTCCCATGAGGACAGATAATGGAATTCCCAGATGTGATGGTGTGTGATGATGTATAGCAAATCATGGGACGGTAAAGTCTGTTTCTATGACCTTGAAGCCGTGTGCCTGCAGTAGAGCTGCTCACGCCGCAATGTTACAGGGGACCATGAGACAGCCAAGTCCTGGTGCAGCAGACTGGGAGTGAGATAAGGGAAGGATTTCTGAGTTTAGGCAAATGGTTCTCTATCATGTAACACAATATTCAAACTATGTTGCCAATTTGGCTGCCCTTCTGAAAAAAGGAAGGTTAACATTGATTGAAGTTTTTACTCCGAGAAAGACTAAGAAATGGAGCAGCCCTTCTATTTAAAGTACTTCTTAAAAGGGTTGTCACATTTTCTCAAAGCTGTAGTTTTTAATTGATTGGACAAATGTCCACTTATTGGCACACACAAAAGTTCTTGATTTGGCAGGTAAAAAACATTAACTACTCTTAGATTCCCTTCCAAAATTACTATTTTTTAGAGTATCACATTTTAACTACTGTATACAAAAAATGTAAACATAACAACTATAAGGAAAATGAATACATTATTGTTAATAATGTTAATAAATGTTAATTTAAAGAAAATCATGCATTACAAGCTACCATAAGTCAGGCAGGGATGTGATGAAAAGAAACAAAGTTTTCTGATACACATCAAAATTAGAGATTTCATGAAATAACTGCAAAGGGACCATTTAAAAATATTGATAGATGCTATCGATTTTACAACTTATCATATGTCATTTACAAGAACCCCTATTGTCACACAAAAAACTGTTGTATACAGTATATAAACAAGAAAAAGTACAAGCCCCTATGCAGATGTGCCCTGCTGCAGGTTTTGAGGGCTATGACAACAGAAGAATACAGTATAATCCCCAAGGTGAGGATGGATTAGACGATCCTGCATGTGGATGCTTAGTCTGCAGGAAAAGGGAAAAGAGAGGGTCCCAATCTCCCTTTGCCACGTCAAACAGCGATTGGCTCCTGCAGTGTAAATCTCCTATCACAGAACCACCTTTACATTTTCAACATCCCACTGACGGAGGAGGGAGCAGGGACAACAGAGCCAGGTGACCCCTACATTCAAAATACAGTGAGTTGCATGCATTTGTGTGTGTTTGTGTTTGTCTAGGTTTTTGAGCGTGCACGTGTATGTTTTTGTGTGTGGGTATCTCTGCCATCTCTGGTTTCGTATAGGGTATTACATTACCCAGTGGGAGCTTTAATAGAGCCGCAGACACTCTTGATTGTGAGTCTGGATGAGGGAGAGGGTGAAAGGAAGTAGTGGGAGCAGAGCGGAGCTGCCAGGCAGAGTTAGACAGGGCACAGCAACTTCTGCAGGCACACAGCTGGGGACACGGGTGAGTGGACACGAGCTTTACAATATTTCATTCTATTGGCATGTATGTGTGAGTGCTTTGATGATTGGATAAGTCACTGGATCATGCTTTGTCAATGTCAGCTCAGTGTGATATACTACTCCATCCACTGGTAGTGTTTGAGTATAAAACAGAAATCTAAAAAGTTCTTGTTATATTGACAGAATTATCAGAAATTACAAAAATACATATATGTAGATGTAAAAGCATCTTTTTGTACGCTGCATCTTCAAATAACCTCATGTTTCCAGGAAGACGTCTTGCTGACATTGCACAATCAATACATTTATTTTTTGCACAGGCCAATCACTATATCCTTACATAAGAAGATGAAAACCAGCCCAGTGAAATTAATTCTACCACCTGGATTGTTATGTTATCTGCTAATGTCCACAATCCAAGTTGAAATAGAAGTAGAAAATCCTCTGCAAGTGCGCAGGTCCCCCAGTGTCAAATGGACGTAGAGGTTACAGCTTAAACGTGTGTCAGGATACGGTTACCTGTCCGAGCGAGACAAATGGAAAGATAAAGAGCTACTTAGAAGTAAAGTAAATGTGATGCTGATAGGGTAGCTCACATTGAGTTCAGTGCTTGACAGACACAGGTTTGTTTAATTAAGCCAATAGTCCAGGTTGATATAAAATGAGTAAGGTTTGTGCAGAAGTGCAGATATTTTCCAAGAGAAGCTGAAAATTATTTGATGTTGTGGCCCCCGATCTGCAATAATGCCCTCCACACACCATGTAAGCACTTTCTGAATTGAAATTGCCGAGTTTGTGCTTTCGTTTAGGTCATGGGAGAGTTAGCAAAAAAAAAAAACTGTTCAAGCCGAGTATCAGATGACAAGTTCTCTGTTGATGCAAACATGAGCTAACAAAAAAATCTCTTTACTGACAAAACGATAAACTGGTATCACAGCATTTCATAAAATACAACTTAACGTGCCCTTTTACTCTTTCACAGAATACAAGACTTCATCAAAACGTGGCGGACACCAGCCTGAATGACAACCAAGAGGAGGGAGTCCTTGCCAGGACTTTCAGCTGTGGTGTCCCCTCTGTCTCACACACCCGAACCAGGCTGACAGACAGAGCGGTGGCTAGAGACAATACGTGATGTGATGGAGGTGCCACTTGTGAATTTTGAGAATATGGATGATGCTGGCATCAACCTTGGTGACCCAAGTGACTCTGGATACCCAACCTCACCCACATCAGAGGCTCCAGATCAGACTCTGTTGACGCACCATCTGACATCTCCACATCAGTCGCCAAACAGAGGAGGACGAGTGCAGCAGACTGGTCAAGAGGGATTATCACCTTCAACTCCCGTAACAACTAAAGCCAACTCCAGCAGTTGCAGTCTGATGTCTAATCTAAAACTCCTGATTAACAGCGAGTCACCCTCAGACAGTGTCTTCAGTAAGATGGCTAAGGATTGCTACGAGAACGAAGAAATGTTTGAGAAGCAGTGTGTGGAGGAAAAAGACGAGAAAGTTGTCATCAATATTTCAGGCATGATGTTTGAGACCCAGCTTAGCACACTCAGTAAGTTTCCAGAGACATTACTTGGTGACCCCATGAGGAGGATAAGTTACTTTGACCCAATGAAAAACGAATACTTTTTTGACCGAAATCGCCCATCTTTTGATGGTATTCTATACTACTACCAGTCCGGGGGAAGACTCCGCAGACCAGCCAATGTACCCTTAGATGTTTTTGCAAATGAAATTGTTTTCTATGAGTTAGGCCATGAAGCCATGGAGCTGTTCCGTGAAGATGAAGGGTTTATCAAAGAGCCAGAGGTCCTTTTGCCCACCAACGAACTTCGACGACAGTTCTGGCTGCTGTTTGAATATCCAGAGAGCTCCAGTGCAGCAAAATCAGTAGCAATTGTGTCTGTTTTTGTCATTGTCATCTCCATCTTCATCTTTTGCCTAGAAACTCTGCCAGAGTTCAGGGATGACAAAGACTACCTCCCGGGTGTATCCCAACTTATCAATGGGACCCAAGGCAGACCCACTAATACTATAGCAAATAACCTGGTGGCGTATCTATCGGACCCATTTTTCATTGTGGAAACATTTTGCATCATTTGGTTCTGCTTTGAAGTTGCTGTCCGTTTTGTGGTGTGCCCTAGCAAAAGTGATTTTTTCAATAACATCATGAATATCATTGACATCGTCTCCATAATTCCCTATTTTGTAACTCTGGGAACAGAGCTGGCTACTACTCCTGACGACGATCTAAACTCTGGTCAGAACATGTCCCTGGCCATCTTACGAATCATCCGTCTTGTGAGAGTTTTCAGAATTTTTAAGCTCTCGCGACACTCCAAAGGGCTTCAAATCTTGGGACAGACTTTGAAAGCCAGTATGAGAGAACTTGGGCTGCTCGTCTTCTTTCTATTTATAGGAGTCATCCTATTCTCAAGTGCCATCTACTTTGCAGAAGTGGATGAGCCCCAGACGCAGTTTGTGAGTATCCCTGATGGCTTTTGGTGGGCTGTGGTGACAATGACCACTGTGGGATATGGGGACATGTGTCCCATCACCATAGGAGGCAAAATGGTGGGCACTCTCTGTGCCATTGCTGGTGTCCTGACCATTGCTTTGCCCGTCCCTGTAATCGTTTCCAACTTTAACTATTTCTACCACCGTGAGACTGAGCAGGAGGAAAAACTGATTATGGAGGCAGCGGCAGAGGCTGCCCAGAAAACATCAGCCGCGAACAATTATGCGAGCACGCCTTCGCTAAACAAAAATAACGGCACTTGGCAGAATGAGAAAAATGGCGTGTACTGATAAAGGTCTTTTATATCAAGGACATGAATGGACAAAGGAAACACATCCAGTATTGAGATGCACTGAGTGACATCAGTGTATCTTTCTCTTTATTTTTTACTCCAAACACAGCAGCATTTGTCCGTATTATTACAGTATTGATTGGTATTGGTGTGACAACCTTTACACAAGTTTTGTCTGCATGTGGATGTGTCAAAGTGCAATTAACACAACTCAGCAACGACTATCTCAGTAAACTGAATGATGAGGAGAACTAAAAGGCACCATTACACTTTCATCCAGTGCAATTTGAGGAGATATGACAGCTCATTTGTACTTTAA
This sequence comes from Lamprogrammus exutus, assembly GCA_900312555.1. Lineage (NCBI taxonomy): Eukaryota > Metazoa > Chordata > Actinopteri > Ophidiiformes > Ophidiidae > Lamprogrammus > Lamprogrammus exutus. The sequence continues at coordinate 12,967 of OMOW01022018.1, read as the reverse complement.
AAGAACACTTCACCATGTCATAGATCATTAGAATCAATAGAGGTGAAAGGCAGTAAGTGGTAAATCTGAGAAAACCGTGATTTTTCCCACAGAAAGAAACTAAATCTTAACTGTTTCAATAGTTATGGCATTTAATCTGAAAGCATATTCCACACTTGTGTTACATCACATGTTAGTCTACACTTCATCATATTCAGCAAAATCTCAATGGAGCCTGGCATGATTCTCAAGGGCAGGCAGTCAGGAGGACATCAGTGCACACATCTACTTATCAGCAAATCTATAGCAGGGAATGCTCAGCCAGTGGTACGCAGCACTTCTCCAAAAGCGCAACAATATCTGTGCGATAAATAGTTGGCACATGAGCAAGTCTGCAATTAATCTTGTAGATAAGCTGCAAAATATAAATAATATCACAACACTGCTTAACAGACACTGTATAACGTGCTATAGTACATGCAGTTGTAGCATGCTGCAGTTTGTTAAGATCACAGTCTATTCTATCTACAGCACTTGCTTTTGTTCAATCATCATCATTACACACATAATTATTATCACAAACTACACACATACATACAGTACATACTATATACTAGCCCATCAAACAGACTATACAGCTAAATATGCATTCACCATCTATCTGTTTAACAGTCGTTGATAATATGCAAATCTTTACCCTTTAAAAACCATATCAATTTATTGCACTTATTGCAATATCTTAGCACTTTTGAACGTTACAGCATTGTCTGTTGGCAGGGAATAAGTATTTACTGGAGTGTATGGAAATGTGAGATTTGTAATCTAACTGGGAGATGTGCAATAGAAGAGAGAAACCAACTTTGCATTCTTGTAATTGAGAATTCCTCCATTAATTTTGTTCTCTCATTTGCAATGCATGAAATAGTGTGCCGAAATACGATTTGAACCCCTATAACCAGCAATTGAAAGTTTGACATATTCATTGTAGCTTATTGTAACATATTATACCGTTTTAAACAAATAGTAACAATTACTGTATTCCATGTGATAGAGACAGCCAATATTACAACTGGATGTGTAAAATGAGGGCAATGAATGATAAAAGTACACACTGGTTGTCACACATATATATAGGAAAATATGAATTGGTCCCATATATGCATGCCACATTTCAAACTTGAAGATGTACTGTATGCGAGTTTATTATATATATAAGTAGAGCTTGTATAGAAATGGCAACGGATGTAATTGTAACTAAATCAATGCCTTTCTAATAACCCTCCAATATGCAATAATGATTATACAGTATATGGGCGGATAAACTAAAACAAACCTGTATGTATTTCTCATCAACGGAAACATCAACAGAGCAATACTTATAATTTAAAAAACTAAATGCAACTTGCAGTAGTGACATCAGTTAGTCACTTGGGTACTCAGCACTTTACTATGTTATTTAAGCACTTATTATATGAGGGCTGTTACTGTATGTGTCAACACTGTACAGTATACAGTATTTTATTTATCCTGTAAAGAGTGCCTTTCATTAAACATGTATCCTAACTGTGTAATGTTTCCCCCTGTTTCTTCTATACATTTGTTTGTGAACACCTCATTGTGGGGCAGATTCTGACCACAAATGGATTGTTTAAATTAATTAGTTATTATGTGAGAAAAGGTTTGCCTGCCATGTCATTACATTCAGCAAATTAAAACCTCTCCCTCTCGGATTTGAAACTCATTTTCCCCTAAGTTCATACAATAAGCATGATGAAAGCAGGTGTAAATGTCAGTGTACGACTTCAGGGCTGAATACTAATTATCACCCTGTACTTGTTGTTATTAACGCCTTCTCGCTCTGTGCTGCTTTGATGATGGCATCTCTCTCTCTCCCTCTCTGTCAAGATGTCTCTCTATCTTTCTGGAGTTCTAAAAATGCTTGCTGCCTGAGAATGTGCTTTTTTACCCGTTGTTGTGATGTAGATGGCAGACTGGTGGAGCAGAGGCTGACGCTATGTGCCTCTTAACAAGCTTGTCTCACGAAGAAATGACAGACACAAGTTAAAAATAGGTGGGAAGATCAAAATGGGTTAGCAAATGCAACAGATGGAAACTGAGTTATTGGTGAGTTGTTATTTTTCAGTGAAACAGCAACATAATGGGAAACATAATTACTTATATAGAGGACTTCTGTTGCTATGTGCATAACAAACCTTTTAACTTTGATAGCTTCAGAAGCAAAAGCACCAAATTAAAAATGCAGACCAAATTAATCATTTATAGGATTATCTATCTTGGCCTCAAAGAGTAAGAACTGGCTGTGTCACTTGTATATTACTGTCTCATACAGTCACATCAAGGATACATTGTCTAATTTGACCTGCAAACATGTCTGAGCACCAAGTTTGATCCCAGCGCAGTTTGCAGATATTGCAAACTGAGAGTTGTTAAAGGGAATAAGTCATTTTCCTGATGTGTGTTTTTCCCATCTGTTCAGAGGCCTGTTACTCTTGTCACAAGTCAATGGTCAGGTCAATGGTCTGCCCTTCAGCCAGGCTGATCACTGATTGTATAGTGATATCCCTAACACAAGGCCTGATAGCATTTGCCATTTAACAGACAGGTGGCTCTCGCAAGGTCAAACCCAATGTGACTCTGTCATTTATAATTCATCGAGTGTTCCATGGAGAGATCACATCCATCCTCCCTTTGATACAGATTCAAGCAAAGAAATCCATTCAAAAACCAACAGATTGTCCAATCGCTGTGACACAGCAGACTGTGCTGCAACCCTTAATGGATCTAAAAATATCCCAGTTGCATGACTCCAGTCCTCCCTGTACTCCCCAAGTCAGTTACTGTCTGTGCCTGTCCTTTAGGGGAAACAATGGATGGGTCTCACACGAAAGCTCAGACACAGAGTCTCATATCAGTAGATTGGGTTACTGTTATGTCAGCAGACACATTATAAGACAGTTTAAGACCTGCTCAGACAGCAGCTTGTATACTGTAGTTCACGCCCCCCACAGGGCAAAGTTGTTTGGAACTGAGTGGCTTGTGCTTGCATTAAATCCCTCCAAAGTCTCCTGTTTCTGATAACCCCTTGTGATCCAGAAAAGCACACATGTTGGAAAACACGGTAGATTGCTGCGACAGTGACCTTGCCATAGATTTCTGATCAACGTGTGAATGCAGCAGTGTGGGTATAATACTGAGTGGCAAAGCAATCTGTGGGTTTAGTATCGATTTAAATTCAGCCATGCTCACCTACAGTATTACTTTAGCCATTGATTCTGTGCCCGGACTTTGCTGACCAACAACATTGCAGGTTTTGCGTTACTCTTTTAGCCTCTTCATCGACAAAAGGTCAAGTATGATGAAGTCACAGGAACAAAAATAGTCAGGTCAGGTCAAAGTCAGGTGCACTGTAATAAATGATCAGCAAATATCACCATATTCTGGCACAAGTTAAATTAAGCAAACAAGGTACTCCATCTGCTTGCACAGCACTAGAAACGGTGAAGGTGGACACACCCTGCTCCTTGGCGAGGCTTAGATATCGTGACTCAGTGTGCCACAATGTGATACACACTCTCTCCAATTTTGACATTTTTCAAGTATTAGTTAAATCAACTTGGATATGTCTAATAACATTGCTTGGATGGCACTGGACAGTCAAGGTGTTTGTCCTCATTTATTCTTTTACTGTCTGTCTTTAAAGACAGCAGACAAGGACATGGTCTGTATTTGCATTATGGAAACTTGAAATTTCACAAGATGTTACTCCCAACGTTACAAGTTTAACAGTAACCTTTATGCAGGTGTTAACATTTGTATTATGGGCATAATACAAAGTGGAAAAAATACAGCTATGTTACAAATGAACAGGTTCTTTCTGTTACTTTGTTTTAATGATCTTGATTTAGAGTTTCTGGCTGTCTCTCTTGGTTCATCCAAGCTCTTAAATTATTCAAATGACATTTTGGTCTGCTTCAATAATTCAGTTGCTTTAAGAAGGGTTTGTGATGA
>OMOW01022005.1:8432-22707 GCA_900312555.1 Lamprogrammus exutus | reverse complement strand
CACGCAGAGGCAAGGGCAGGTTTCATCTCTGAGTTGACACAGCCTCATTCTTGACCCCGACGCCTGCCATTTCCCAACATCCCCATCCGCACTCCGGGGCTGACAGAAACAACATCAGAATTGTATTTCAGGGCCAAATGATAAGCATGTAAACGGGAGAGAAAAGGGAAAAGGCCAAAAGGGAGACGGTTTTCAGTGTGTGTGTGTGTGTGTGTGTTTACAATGAAGGTGGCATGTTCCATTACCTGACCATGATTTAGCTCAGTCTCAGGTAATAGTCAGCCCTGGTGAGGTCAGCAGAGGGCCTGTGCAGGAGGGAGGGAGAGCGCCAATTTTGATGGACATGTTGGTATGTTTGCTGTAGCAGTGTGTCGTTGTGTGTGTGTGTGTGTTTGTGTTTGTGTGTATGGGCAGGGCGTTTGCTTTTATGACAGCGATAGGCCAGCCTGGCTCAGCCGTCACTCCAGAATCTTCAGTAGCACACAGCCACCTGTCCAGTCCTATCAGCGCTGCCTGCGTCCCTCTGTCTGGCCTCCACAAGCAGGAGGGAGCGTGACGAGTGGATGATAGAAAAGAGAGAGAGAGAGAGAGAGACGTATGGAGGCTGGGAAAGTGAGGACCAGCAAGAATGTGATGGGGTGGAATAGAAAATAGTAACAGCAAAGATCTGAGGGTGAGGCTGTGCGTGAATTTGCAATGACAGCTCTGCGTCTCTTCACCAATGCGTGGGATGACTGTCCACTACTGTCCCTCACTGTCGTCCAACTTTGACAGTGTGATTGGTTAGTCATAGTCACAGCCTTGTCACACTGTGTTTTACTCATTTCACCATTACAGTGTATTAGAAACCCCGTCCCGAGCTGGACATCCAATCATACACGGTGTCCTCCTCAGATTCACTGAGTAGAATTGCTTCCATCTTGTAAGGGGCGAATGATTGAATCATACCTGGACAGCAGAGGCAACTTCAACTATGCTCAGGTAACAAAATGTACTAATGAAATCTGTCGTGTTTCTGTACATCATTGTGCAGCTTCTTAGAAATCCCTTAAAGTCTCCTTCCAGCAAGCTTTGGGGGAAAAGTAGAAAAAGCTAAACTTGTTTTTTTTAGTTTTCGAATAATTATTGAGGTTCAAACACCGCAGGCAAATAATCCATATGCTTGCCACTGTTGTCGCTTCAGTTTATAAGTGGCACAATGAGCCATAGCCTAGTTTGTATTGACATTTGTAAATTACACACACAAACATACACGCGCACACATTAATAAGGAGGCTAGGAAATGAAAGGTTTACTTGTGCTTTCGCCTCACTTCAAGACACTTTAACATACAGTATACCAGATGACCTTCAGGCAATGTATGTACGCGCACGCAATTGCATCTACAATAAGGCGTTTTTTGTGTTTGCCTTTACGTGTCAGTGTGCTTTATACCTTATGAATGTGTGCAAGTAACTTAAAAGCTGTGTGCACAGACAGGACGTGTAGTCTGGTAGGTGTGTATTTCTCTCAGAAATGGCTAAGGGAAAGGCAGAGGGTGTTCTCCTTCCATCCGTGACAGATTTAGTCATAAATCTGCCGGATTAATACACAGCCTCCCAAGGACTCTTATGGCGTGTGTTGTTGAAACACAGGAGTCACTTAAAGCCAGACGTGTGGCTGTATTTGTCTTCGGCTCTTTTTGCCATCACTATTATTGATGTCACGAACATAACACACACACGTGCGTGTGAACAACACGCACACAGACACAAACACAAGGATGAGAGGGGCTGTGAAAAATAGAGACTGGGGAAAAGGAGAAAATGAGACAGAAATGCCTTGGTTTTAATAAAGCTATTAATGTAAGGATTTCTGTGTGATGAATGAGCCTTTTCTGATCTCCTCTGAAGAGCCCTAGTTGCAATTCGTACTAATTGTTAATAGGGTAATAGCACTTTTCTGTGAAAGTTTTGTCAATTTGAGAATGTGTCGCAGATCTCTATTCATAGCACAAACATTCTCAAGCATAATCAGTAAGTTTCCTTCTTTCTTCTGTCTTTTTATCTCTAGCTGTCTAATTGACCTCCCTGGGGAACAGGTTTTACTGTCACTCTCTATGATGCTCTCCATCCCACAAGGAAATAAACTATTTGCATGCATCCACTTTTTCCCTGTTAAAGATGCCCTCTAAACACACGTACCTCTCTTTGTATGGAAATGGAGGTCCAAGCACTCTCTTTCTCTTTCTGGCCACTGCACTATTGTCATTCCAAGTAGATCTGCTTGGCTTATTTCCACGTCCAACTGCCTTCCCAGAGGGAATCTGAATCTCTAGACATTAACGTAGCACACAGCCCCGCGGGCAGAGAGAGCGCTGATGAGTTGATCTCAACTCATTTCCATCTTATTTCTAATGAAAGAGAGGAAAGTTTAATTTATTGTGTGTTTGACTGGAGGTGGGGGTTGCAAGTTAATGCGTGTCCCCCCAAGGGATCTCTTAAAAGGATGAGCTGAAACAATGACTTAAATTCCCGCATGGAATCTGACTTGTAAATTGCCCTCACAGCACTTACTATAAGCCAGATTCAATGAAATAAATGGGGCTGTACTCTGCTATGACCAGGAGTGTTTTAGCTGAGGAGATGAACTCTGCCTGATCAATAAAAATATAGAATTGTACAAGCCTAGTCCTCGATTATGATTGGCTGAATAACTCTTATGATTCAATTATTACATTTCATTATTATTGAAAATTAATATAACTCTCAGTTGAACACTAAACGTTGATTATAAAATCCTGTCATCTGTTTTACTACAATGTTGTGTAATTGCCACCTAATGAAATCAATAAGTACTACACTGTAAGATGCCTGACACTCTCTTACATTCACTCTAACTTTAAAGCCTATTGTCTCTTAATAATTCAAAGGCTCTACACGTCCTCACAGGGTTTTTGCTCCGGCTGATTAGATCACTTTTCATGTTGTAGCTGGGCAGAGCTCTGCTGAGAGTTTGCGCATCACCTGGCTCCATAGCCTTCAAAGAATCATATAGGTGTAAATTGTTCCACACCAATAACAGAGGTGCAACAAACCAAACGAGGAGAGTCAAGAAGGAAAAGCAACCACAGTCTGTACATGCCCAGAGTCCTGAGAACAAGTGAAAACACCTGTGTGTGTGTGTGTGTGTGTGTGTGTGTATGCCATGGGTGTGCATATTTTTGTTTGTTGAATGTTTAAGACAAGAGGCCGAATGTATTTTTACTAATCTCTTCCCCTGTGCTGTTTCTCCATCACTGTACATCATCTATTGTGTCATTCCATTGTACTGTATGCAGGTAATATATAGTGCAGTGATTGTAACATGAACGCAAATGAGATAAAGTCACACGCGCGCCGTCAAAAAAAAAGGGACAACAAATAAACCCACTTTGTTATTGTGGTCTCTGGGTTAATTAGTGAGATGCAGTCTTGCACACTTCCTCTTTAGTGCTCTCCTAGTTATCCTCGGCCTTGTGGATCTCTGTCATGAACTGGCTCACGGTTTGGACAAGGAGAGAGATCACCCATGAGTTAGAAGTTTAAATATTTATTCTATTCAACTCTAATACAAAAGAGACCAGGTTAAACTAAGGTAAGCGAAATATCAAAAAGAAACAAAGACAAGTAAACAAAATCGCTGCTAAGAGAGACAGAGAGAGACGACACAAAAACCAAAAAGTTATATATATAAAGATGAGCCATCCAGTTGGACAGCGAATTCTGACCGCAACATCCCTGGTTAAAATAGAAACACAGTGATTTGTCTTTTTGTAGAGATTTACTGGATTCTTAGATGGAAACAAACTAAACCTATGTGCAGACCGTACACTGAATGAACCGGCCCATACTGCCACTTGTGTGAGGACGGTATGAAGGTGAAGATTTTTGATGGGGCTGATTGATGTGAGAGCGTGGCTTCGGCTTGGCATCGCTGATGTGTTTGACGGCTCTCTTTGTCAGTGGATAGACATGGGGTAACATGAGTGGCAAGATACTGACTCATCAGCTTACTGATTGCACGACTTCTACCCCAAGACTGACTGGTCCTGCCTCAAGACAATTCATCAAGTATTTATGAGGAGCAGATACAGATCAAGACTCCCTCTGCCCCGTCCTCCACACTTGTCAGTTTTTCACTTTATTTTGGTGGCCGCATCTTTTCTTTTGTTTGCAGCTGCTTTGGTAGACGGCGTGCTGAACATAGTCCATATACCCATTGAGCCTCTGTGCACCATAAAAACTCAAAGCCATAATTCACAACGTACCCGAAATTGCAGTCCTGACAGTGGCTGTCCCACTGAATCAGCGCTTAGATGAACGAGAGGTCTGGAGATGTCACCCACATAATAAACGGAGGCTGTAGCCTAGAGTCCCTTCTCTTTCTCCACCCTGAGGCCTCAGGGCTGGGCCGAGCCTAGTCCCTGTCTAACACGCAGGACTCCTATTGATCCAGAAGGGATTGATGTCCTCCAGTGGGTGATTTAGCGCCCCCACAGGCCCCCTTGCCTCCCTAAAAGGTTGGGCTGAGTAAAACATACGGACGATATGTATGGGCTACCCAGTCCTCCTGCTTTTCTCCATCTTCTCACCTTCATTCCTGCACCTTTTCAGGCCTTGTTAATTCAATCCGTTTTATGGCAGCGCATTTTTCAGCCCTGTCACACTGAAGCAACGATGCTTTCTCTTGATGCAGAGGTCCTACTCTACCATTTAGAGATGTGCTTATGGTAATGAAATTTTATCTGTCACTTTCTCCAACAAATCTCACCCCCTGTGCACGTTCCTCTTTCCTTGTTTTTTTCGTTTATTACTTTCACAATTTGGCTCTCACCAATCCTGTTCCACTTATAACCACTTAAACCTAAATGTGTCCATTTGTTTGTTGAAATTTCTAAGTAAGTATTACTAAGTAAAGTTAGATATAACATCTTTCTACACTGTTTGAAAAAAACTATATTCTATTACATACACACATACAGTATATTGTTATGTCTACTTGTCCAGTGTTTTACTGAAGCTTTTTAGCAAAAACCCCGAGTGAGATTTCAGATCCATAATGCCACTACACAATTATCAAATGGAAAATTTGAGTTGCTTTGCCTTCCCTGTAATTAATGACATTTTTTGCATTTTGGGATTTGGTACTTTACTCCCACTTGTCAGTACGTGGAACACACTGTATGTGCTGTGAATTGGTCTCTGAATGTGCCCTTTGGTGCCTGAATGTCTTTTGCCAAATGTGCCATTTGATGTAATCAAGGCCCACAATTTGAGCACTGCATAAGTTGTTTTCCATATTACAAGGATAGAACAGAATAGGGGGTGCTTACCTCTGACATTTTGGATGTTTGTTCTATGGCTGTCCCCTACTTTGAGGACATAGTGGAAATGCATACAATACAATGCTGAAGTGGACAAATTAAAAAGCCATTTATGTGCTGATCTTTGTTTGTTCGTCTTTGTTTTTTTTGTGGTGTGATCTTACTAAGTGTGAATACAGATGAATGGTGGCATTCAGGGGGGGGGGAGTTAAAGTTTGCAGAGAGAGCAGAGAGGTTCAGGGAAGATTGGGAGAGAGAAAGGTGAGGTAGAGAGGTTTCCCCCTGCCCATTGCTCTTGTCATTAGAGCAGTGTTGGAGAGTGGTGGCGGGGGCTCTGTTAATGTGCACTGTATCATTCATAACAGCAAAACTGGCATCACTTGGTGCTAAATAGCATCATTTGTCAGGGGAAAGGGCCAGGTGCCACAGTGTTAAAGATAAGCACTCGAAGGCTATTCACACCACACACACACACACCCACACACACATTCTGTATGTATTACTATACTAATGAGGACCTTTGTTGATTCATTTAATCTTAACCATAATCTTCATCTACTTTATAAAAGTACCGGTTTCCTTTATCTTTTTTATTTTAAAACCTTACTCATTTTAAGACAGTCAGTCCTACATGAACACACAAAATACCACATGTTTTTTAGTCAGATGCATAAAATCATGCCTCACCCTGCTTGAATTGGTGGGGATTCTGGTCTACCTGACCTGAATCTGAACTACTGCTACTTCTAACTTTTTTTTGTTGTGCCATTGTGGACTCCTCGATCTTTTATGCTTTAGCAGATTTTTGCACTAAAGATATTTAACAACACAAGTAAATTTAGTCCTTGCTGACAATCATTAAATGAAATGCAACCCACATGAGCTAGAGAAAATTAAGAGTAATCTAGAGCCTAACCTGAAAATCAAAGCTCTTATAAACACACACACACACACACAGGTATTCAGTTCGTGACTTACAATTTCACACATTCTCAGAAATACACAAATCTATTTGTGTGCAGTATAGTAGAGGGCAAATGTAAATTACAAGACGTATTCCATTCATATATTACATACATATTACAAAGTTATCCTGCCTGTGGTGGCATGCAGCCTACCACACTGCATCCTACTCATAATCTGATGAGAGAACCCAGCCTCTGTAGTTAATGTGTTGTTCTCAGTTAGCATCTCTAGCAGGAGTTAATCATCCACTAGATGGTGACTCTTAAACACAGTCTTATTCTCAATTAACCGTTTGTTGTTATTCTTCACTGGACTGTGTGTCCACCCACATGGATCAGACAAATCTTCCTCAGTTGAGAGGGCCGTAGGAGAGAAGGGGGAAAAAAAATCAGTTATTATTGATGACTATGAGGTAAAATGCTTAATTTGCAACGTCTTCAACCAAATTATAACTCATATTGAAAGCAAGTGAATTTGCATAAATCTCATTAGAAGCAATGAGAGAGGTTCATAAATCGTTATATTAATTAGTCATTTTTGCCACCCTTTCATGAGAAAATGGGGTGTATTAATAAAACGAGAGGGGTGTGTGATTGTGTTGCCTAATTGGTCGTTGTGTTATGCAGTTTTGGGCACGAGTGACAAACCTGATTTAGTTTTGCTTCACCTCTTTTGTCTGACCGAGCACCTGCATGGATGGAGAGAGGGTGTATGGGTATGTGTGTATGGCTTCATGCATTTGCTCGCCGTATGTGTGTATTTATTCCTCTATTCATTCATCCAACATCCTTGCCAGCTTGATGCTATTAATACTATTCAGGTCCATTGTAGGGTTGAAGTATATCCCAGCATGCATTGGAGGGCAGGCAAGGTGAGTTATTTAGTTGCAGGGCTCTGGGTTTGGCTCTGTATTTCAGAACAAATACAGATGAGTGGAATGAATGAATGAATTTCCCTTTGCTGTATGTGACTGATTGATCACAGCATACCCTCCCCTTCATCTTATTACAAAACAGTCTGTGCAAATTTGATCCTGCTCAATAATAACCATTGTTCCTCCTGGGTCACTGCGTCTTGATTCTGTCCTTGATGCCCCTCCCTGACTCAGCTGTCCAGCCTGGTGGATTTGGCACCCACTGGTGTTTCACCTCTGAGTTCATTAGCCAATCTGTCAGGGTGCCATTGTCTGGGATGAATGCACGTGTGAACCGTTGCAGCTACAATTGAAAGCCCCAGCTCCTCTAACTTCCCAGATGCTTGTGTATATGTTCATGTGTGTTTGTGTGCACACGCGTGTGTTAAAGCATGTGCATTTGTAATCGGTTATATTAACATGAAAATGCATCTTGCTGTATTCATAACACTTTTGTTCCTTTTGCAAGACTCATAAGGAGCAAATTCTTTAAATTGTCAATCAGGCAACAGATATGCCCCCTCAAAAAACAGAGAGATAAAAGGCTTTTCTCTGACCCTGACAGTGTCTTTATTTAACAGTGGTGTCATTATCCTCCCTTGTGTGGCTTGTGGCTGTTTTTCTCCCAGTGGTCTCTCTTTTTCAATTAGTTTTCCTGCATAATTTGCATTTAAAAGCATCTTCCCCAGCAAGGTTAAGTAACCCACTGGCAAATGTATGTGATGGAACTGTGTAGTTAAAGTTGCCATAAAACATTTAAAAATTAAAACGTAAATGACAATATCAATTTAGTGTGAGTTGCACTTTATCTTTGAGGAGGTGGTCAACTTATTTTCATCCTTCTTTGTGTGTGTTAAGAGGGTAATTCTCAACCACTTGAACGAGAAGAGCTTCCTAGTCAGTGACTGTTGTCATGTCGGCAAAGTTTTGTAGCAAAGCCCGGGACGAACCATGTAACAGAAACGTTCAAATGGATAACGTGTTTCTATCCATTGCACTTATAGGGCTCGATTTCCGTGCAGGTGCACTGGCGCAGTCTTTTGCTTCCGCAGCGAGATTTTCCTGCAGCACAGTCTGCCGTTTTGCGCACCCGTGCCAGGTTGGTGTTTTGATGACTCGCCTTCTGCCGCATGTGGGAGGAGAGGCGCACTTGGTGGCGCGTCACTGGCAATCCACTGGCGCACTGGTATTTTGGTGACCTCCTCAGAGCACGACTACCTGTACGAATTGCAGAGCACACTGGTGTTTTTGTTGATCCGCCCGTGAAGGGGCACCCACATTAATCTCCTAAACCACACAAGCCCACTCAATTCAAATGACTTTTTAGTCCGTTTTACTTTCAGTATACATTCTTCTAACCAGCACGCACATCTGAGCACACAGTGTGAATGCAGTTTATTGTGAATGTGGCATTTATGGAACACAGACAGAGTAAAGTTTAATTTGTGATTATTATCAGAATCACTTACAGCATGCATTTATTATATTTTTCATTATACCTTCTCTTTCTGAACATCAATTATCAATAAACTGTAGTCATCAGAATGTGCTGGATATGTGATTGTGCATAATCGTGGACATCCAGTTCATTCATGAAATTAAATATTAGATAACACACCACCGGTTTGGAGGTAAAAAAAAACAAATCTAACTTAATTTCTCTTATGCATATACTGCCTGGTTATGACCCTTTATTAGTCCCTGATTGGTTATGTCATAAGAAATGATCAGAACTATTGTAGACAGGAGGACAAATAATGTAATTCATCGAATGAATAACTAAAAATGAAAAAATCCAAATCAAAACATATTTTAATAAAGCCTTCACTCTCCAAACTCCCACAGGACAGTCGGAGCAATGATCTCTCTCTGGAAGTCATTCTCCAACAACAATGTGTGCATCACAATGCATATGGAATACTTAGACATGATTTTCTCTGATCAAAGCGTGGCGGGTTGATTGTTAATAAGGTAGATCATTAAAAATTGCTTTTTTACACTGTGACACTGACCTGGTAGAGCCAGAGCATTTGTTAACCATCTCAGTTATTTCTTCCCAAGCTGATTTAATGTCCTCTCGCTTTGGTATTTCATTTGAAGCACCATATATCTGCTACGCTTTTGTATTTCATGCGCAAGTGAGAGATGCTCCGGACTGCTCTCTGAGGCTTCCATCGCCACAATGGTAGAGCGTCCTGGTTGCGTGTTGTCTTTTGAGGGGGGTAAAAGAGGGTATTTGATTGGAAGTATCAGCACCTGCCCCTAACACACCCACTGAGGTAATGTATTCATCCTATACACACCCAGTTTCCACCGTGCTGCCTTTCATGAAAATACCAATAGTGCGTCATCACTCCCCCAGCGCAGTGCACACTGGTGCACTTGACTGCGCTTTTGCTTTTGCGAGGAAAATTGAGCCCACTGTATCTCAGGGTAAGAAAATGAAATATATCCTTTTATGTGACCCAGTAGAACTAATGGGACAATTATGAAAAAGGCTGCATTTCAATGTACAGCTTATGCAATGATTCCTAAATATGCTACTGGTGATGAAAAGGTATTAATCTCCAATTTCCTCCTTCATATTACCAAACACGTAGTCACATAGCAAATCGAAGATCTTATCAGATGCTGTGACCCTGTGTGACCTCTGACCTTTGGCCCTGTCTGGCAGGTTCATCGGTGGCCCAGCTGAGGGCAGAGGATCCAGAGGGGGAACCGCTTATATATGGGGTTTCAGGAGAAGAGGCCATCAAGTATTTTTCTGTAAACAGTGAGACTGGGATAGTCTGGCTTCGACAGCAACTTGACCGTGAGGTAAGACAAGCAAACATACATGCTGACAAACACACACCACACATTAGTGAATGTGATATGAGCAAGAAAGAAAAAAAGGCATGCAGGAGAATTTGGAAAATAGGAAAGTGAACATAAATTATCAAATCTTGAAAGAGCAGTGAAAACTGAGGAAGAAAGGGTTTCATTTCTGAGAGCAGTTTCAATGTCTGAAGTTTGTACTGTCTCTGCCTCTACCAGACCAAGTCAGAGATGCAGGTGGAATTCTCCGTGAGTGACACTCAAGAGGTAAGACACAGATTTGCACTATGATCACAGTTATGACACCTCCCATCATACGCTGACACCTCGATATAGCCTGACCACATATCACACGGAGGCCTCTTCCCTCTGTGCGTCTTCTCTTTCAGTGTGTCTCTCTTTCACTCACTCTCTCTTTCTCCCCTTTATTTCTCTCTCTATCACATATTATTATTCTGACACCTGACTCACATTGGCGTTCAACCTACACTGTTCCACGCGTAATCTACCATACACTCACTTGTTTGCAATTTTCTTTCTCCTTGAATCTGTGTTAATGTGTTGGAGGTGGCTTTGGCTCTCTATCACACTGTAACCAAGATGCCTCCTCCCTCAGGTGGTCAAAGACACAGTGAACATCCAGATCGGAGACGTGAATGATAACGCTCCCTCATTCCACGGGCAGCCATACACCCTCCATATCCCAGAGGTAAGGCTGACACAGAGTAATCACGTGCATCCTCGGCAGCAGCAAGGCATCCAGGCAGAGGGTGTAAAAGCAATAAAAATGCATTTAATCTTACTGCCAACTACCAAACTTTTGAACAAATACAACACAATTGATACTTCACAACAATGATGCCAGCATAAAAATGTGCAGCTTAACCAGCTCACAAAGAAATAAACTCTCTCATACCTAACTAATACAGCGTGATTTGATGTAGGCACTAGAATTTGTGAAAACATGAATTAATATCTCCTGAATGGTGTGACTTTTCTAATTGTCCTCACTGTCTGTGCTATATCCAAAATATTGTGATCAGTAACTATTCATAGTGCTGTCTGCCTAAGCTACGCTCTCTTTTAGCTCACGTTTAGAAAGTGTTCCTGTACAAAGAAGTAAATACTCCACAGTGGAGTCTTTTCTCTTCTCAGTTTTTCCTCTATTCTGTCCCCTCCAAATCTGCTTCCTCCCTTCTCAGCTTTCCCTTTCCTTCTTTCCACCGTTCTGTCTCCTCTCTGCCCTCTCCCTCATCTAATCCTTGATATGATGTAATTGCCAGAATGGAGTGGAGAACTTCAAACAGGGGCTGAAATCTATCTCAGACATGCACACACAAACACACATATCTTGTTGTGTTTATATTGAGCACATACCCCTTTCTGAGTCTTCACCAAATCTTCAAAGCCACCGGCTTTTTCTCTCCCCAATCCATAAAGTCAGGCAAATAAATCGGAGAAAGGACTGTTTAGACTAGACTCTCTCAACCACCCACCAGGGAAGATTCTCTCAGGCCAATGTGACCACGACTTCGTTGTGTGGGGCTCACTTATAGTCCACAGGAAGACTTTCAAAGCTCTGCAAACAATGGCCTTCAGTTTAGCCTCCAGCAAGCCATCAAACAGAGCTGTGTTTGACCCTTATTCACTCACATATTGTTAGTTCCCTTTCATCACTCAGTGAAATACTGCTTATGTCAGTTGCACCCCCCTAGTGCCTACACAATTTAAGCCTTTTTTATTTTATTTGAGAGAATGGGATGTGGGGATAGATCCATTTCCTTGAAACACTAGATGCAGCAGGGGTCACCAGTATTTCTTTACATTTGAAATAGTTGAAACTTGTACCAATGAGGCAACATTGCTTAGTCAAAATGCAAACAATGCAAACTTGTGTATGTGAGCACAGTGTGAGACTAGTGCAGCTGTTATGTGTTTTTATTGCATATCTCAACATTGCCTTCTGAATGCATTTGTTTAACTATCTGGTTTCATAAATGAAACCCAGCAAATTTCTATTCATTCACATTTTTATGACTGTGTGTTGTAATAATGCGGCACACCGTCCAATTTGTGTATTGAGAGTTGTTCATTAAAGTCAGCAACCTGAGCCTCTGGGAGATGTCACTGGGGAATCAGTTAGTTCCTTGTTGTATCCTGTTTCCCCTTACTCTGCCCTTCTCTCCCCATCATCTTCTGTCCCAAAAACTTTTGCCACCTGCATTTTCATGGCCTCATTACCTCCATGACCCTAGCTGACCTTTGGAGGACAAAGCACACATGCCGTGACAATACTCCATCAAGCTGTCACTCACTGGACATGCCACAGTAAGTGGCCAATCAGCGGTTCCAGCACTATCAGCACAATGAGGCAGTGCTCGTGAACTTAACTACAGAATGAAAACGACGGGAAAGTGTAATAGGTGACGGAAAGATGACGGACGAAAGAGCAGTTTGAATTCTCATGATGAGTTTTAACACTGGCAGACTGACACAGAACAAGAAACAGGAAACAGAAGCTGAAAAAACAACAACACAAGCTATTATATTTAAGATTTGTTGAAACAGAACCCGTAGGAGAATATTGAGGATCTAACACAGCTCAGCAGTGAGCAGATGAAGTCGTATGAGTGGCAAGGTGAGGCGTGCAGTAGGGAGAGTGTGTGTGTAATCGTCATTTTAATTTGTAGAGCCATAAAGAGGGTGAAGGGGAGCAGGTGGGCTGCTAGCATTCCCCCTGTCAGTGCTAATGAGCTGGCCAGATTTACAGCATCCGCACACTTGGGCAGCCAGCAGCAGAGACTGGATACAAAGAGCTACGACTATCGCTAAAAATAATGTTTTGCTAGAGCAGCAGAAGGGCCACAACCCAAATACATTATTGGATGAGATGATGGAGTGAGAGTACGACATACTGCAAAATGTTGTTCACATTCCCCAAGCACAACAGGTAGTCCTCTAACGTACAGCAATCGCTCTGTTGACAAACGGAAAATATTCTGCTACGTGTGCAACTGTGCTGCACAGTGCTACTGTCTGAGCAACTGTCGGGCCATCCATGGCCTAAAAACAACCCCCTGAAACACACACACACACACACACACATACCTCAGTTGCCTGACCCTCACACCCTCCAGCTGGGACTCTGCCAATATCAAATGCCAACGCTAATAACCTACGTGACTGCACCCAGGGTAAGTCATCTCCTGCAGTTTCATGCACCGCCCTGTCCACGTTTTTCATGCTCTTTCACTCATTTTCACTCTTCTGCTTCACAGCCACACTTTTTCTCCCGCACACACACGACCATGCACAGAACACTATGCACCAAACCCCTTTTTTTAAATCAATCTTATTGTAAATATCTTTGAATGCTGTTGATAGTTAGCCTTACCCAATAAGTATCAGCCATATTACAATCACATTTCTTAGTTGAGCCAATCCAATAGAACATTTCAGAATTGAAACTAATTTCTAAATCATTTTTCATCCTTGCCAATACTCAGTCATCCTTACTTATAAATGTAGTGCAGTGGAATCTTTTGATAAGGCAGTAATGATGCACAGAAGTTTGTACAGCATAGTCCACGTCAAACAGGCCTTGCAGTTTCAGCATACACTGAAGATGGATTATATGTATTGGCAGACAGGCAAAAGGCTCCAATTGATAGATATATAAACATTGGGCTTATCTGTTTGCCGTCTCCCACTTATGTCAGGGAGGTGAGCAAATCCCTCCCCAGCCTCTATTTTCTCCACCAGCCATATCTCATCGTCCCTCTCTAACCTACAGTAAGCTTTGATGAACTATGGCTGACGTTTTAGACCAAGGTGATCTCTGTCCATCCAAAAAAAGAGAGGCGCTTCACTTTACTCTGTTCTGATGAAAGTGTTTCTCCTAGGGAAGATATTAAATGGACTCTTGATTAAAACAATTCTAAGTAACGATATTTTTAATTAAATGTTTATGTTGGCCCCTTGTCTGCTGCTCATGTTAAAGTTTTGCTCTCTGTTTTGCGTCTTATATTTTTGAATTAGCAGTGAAGTGTAATTGGGTTTGGGAAGCAGCTATACCAGAAAGAGGGATCCAAACATGCAACCTCTCAGCCACCAGCCAGCCTGTGTAAACTAGCTACTACTGCCTCTAGACTACTTTGAATTGAACAATATCACAATATTTTTCACAAGCAAGCACACACACACACACACACACGAACGCACTCATATTTCAGGTA
>OMOW01022001.1:6568-18194 GCA_900312555.1 Lamprogrammus exutus | reverse complement strand
CCCTACACGACGCTCTTCCGATCTACACTCTAAAATACAAAATGACTTCCATCATTTTTTTAATCATTTGCCAGTTTTTTAAATCTTTTATGTCCTATTGATGCCTGGATTAAATTTCTATACTGTCTGTTTAGAGTTGAACCGGATTTGACAGCAGTGCAGCCCCCACAGCTAACTGGCAGAGCCGCAGGACTTAATTGGGTCATCAGCTGCATTGATTTGCTCTGGTCGGAATGATCACAATCAGTAAAGACACAGTGGCTGAGTTCCAGCACCTTCCAGATGTCAAGACAAAGCCGACGGTTTCTCTCCCCTCCTGGAAAGCCGCGAGTTGACTGCGAGCTCAGTGTGGTTATTAATAGCCACTGCAGGGGGGTAGAGGGTCTTTGGCTGTCAAAGGGCTGAGGTGGGGTTCAGAGCAGCTCAGAAACACCATCACCTCAGCGGTAGAAAGGACAATCACGACAAGCATCTGCTGGGATCTGAGCAGCCCTGTCAGAAATCTGGCACTGTCAAAGATGACATGACTTTCTTAGTTTGCTTTGAAATAACAAAAGGGATCACAGTCCAACAATCAGCCAGTGGATGGCAGTGTTGACCATAAATGACTGAGGTGAATCTACATACATAAAGTACATGATTGAGCCTTTTGTCCTTCAAAATAAAAGTGAAGCCTATAAGTCAGATATGAAAATATTCAAATTCACTTCACTGTACTTTGGTACCGGATTATTGTCACCTCACACCAGCACAGGCACAAAGATATTAATTTGGTTCAGTTAAGCTCCTCCACTGAATTGACAACAGGAACTGAGGATCATCCTTTCACCTTCCCCCTGTCTTGTGAGTAAGTGAGTCAGGGAAAACAAAGTCATTCCTCTGGCTCCTACAGCTGTGCACAATGCCATGTGCAACAGAGGACAGTAACAGGAGGATCCAACATCATGCATATCCAAAAGCCCTGCAGCAACGTTGGATGGAATCACTTTATGATTCTGACAATGTACAACAAATTCATCCCGAACTTTACTTCAGAGTGTTCAGTTCTTGGCTGTGTGTGTTTATACTGGTTTGTGTTTAATCTGATTGGAAATGTTACAGGTGATACCTTTGTGTATTTTTATGAACGTGTTTGAGTTTTTGACAAGTCAGGAAAGTCCCTGGCACGGTCTCAGAGGTGAAGCTGAATAAACTTTGCCTATAAAAGTTCTTCACCAGTGTGGCTCACAAACAGCTAATGTCTCACTCATAATCCCATTTTTATAAATAGGTCAGCAGGAGAGTTTGCTGCATCTTTATCAAAGCAACAATCTTTAAAAGAGTTTTGTTTTTTGTTTTTTTAAATAGAGCAACCACATGTCAGCACGACAGGAACAACATAATACTACTTTGATCTCTAAAGGAAATTTCTGTTTTTGCTTTCCCTGGTGGCAGATGAGAAATGATCAGTGTTTATGATTTTTAAGTAGGTTAACTTGAATCTTGTTGCACATCTTACTGCATTCATATCACTAAAAAACGGTTCAATAGGAAAGTAACTGCATGTCAACACAACGATAAAAGTAATATATCATTGCATTCAGGAACACACGATGGCAATTGATTGCATCTGCCTCCTATGGAAAATCCATCAACATTTTACTAAAAATACAGTATGGCTTCTACAAACATAAAAAAATGGGATAGATTATTGATCCAATAGAGATTTCTATTTTTGCTACCCACATCCCAGAGGGAGGTCAAAGCATGAGGTTGGACACAGATCAGTGCCCCCGAGTTGGTGGGAATTGTCATGTTCAAGGATCCTTCAGCAAGTTTGATAACCTCCAGCTTGTGACCCGCAGCTGCAGTCAAAGCATGGTCTCCCTGTTGCTGCACAGACAAGAAGAAGGAGTGTGTGTTGCTGCTGTGCTCTAGTTCAGTGATCTAAATGATCTGCAATGTTCAACTTCAGCATAGAGGGAGATGAGCTGCAACAAGGGACTTGACCTATCAGGCCTAACAGAGAAGCATCTAAATAACCATAAGGGCAGTTTACTTGCACAGATGATGCAGTAATTCTATTATGTACAATTTACATTTTAAAGGATACCACAAATTTGTAGTGGGCTTTCCAATATTTCAATAGCTCCTCGACACTTACAATATGTTCAGAACAGCAGGAATGATAAGCATGCATCTGTCCAGTTTAGAGTGACAACATGCCTTTCAGGCCTGTGATTCACCGCAGATGAAGCACAAAATGTATCCATCATTTGACAAATTGGAGCCGAGTCAAACACAGCAGCAGGGTCTGCTGCTCAGCATCAACACGCCTCTCTTGAAGTCACAGCAAAGCCACAGCAGCTGACAAAGCTGGAAACCTTTGTGTGTCGTTGAGTGCTGGCGAATGAGCCAATTAGAGGTTTTTGTTTCTGTAGAAAAATGAAATGTGAAGGAGTAAACACCAGCAGATTTTCTTTCAGTTTGTAAACTGATTTCATATTCATATTCTATCAAAAAACTAAATAAAAACAACAAACAAAACACCCTATTTGTACCCAATGTGTACTTTGTGTGATAAATGGCATTTTTATGCACTGCCCAAAGACCTTTAATGAAGAAATATGATAGTAATGTTACCTGTAGTGTTACCTGGCCAGAGTGAAGGCATGATGTATGATCACTTCTGAACATGCTATTTAATTAACCATTAAATCTAATTTCCATCCATTTGCAGAGGAGGACACCCAAGCCTACCTATGACAGAGCAACAGCGCTCTCTACTGGCAAGTAGTACTGTACTGTCGTGGGAGAGTGCCTGACTAACAAAGGTCAAAATATTGCAGATTTATAAAAACCAAGTGATCATCATTCCAGTCAATTTAATGAACCTCAACATAGCAAACACCAGGGGAGGTCATGTTCTGATTTAAAAGCTGCAAAACAAATTGTGAACAAGAACATTTTAAATCAGTAAATTGTTGGCAGATACAGTTGTTTTTTTTAATAAGGCAATCAATGAAATTAATGTGCAAGGACACGTGTTATCTGGATTTGGTTGTCCTTTAGAGCACATCCAGTTCATGGTTGTCTGAATGAACCCAGATACTGAGAAAAAAAGAGTCAATAGAAAGTTAGTCATTAGGAAATGAACCTCTGGAACTGAAACTATCTCGCAAAGGCAAATACACAAATCAAACAGACACGATACCGCTGTCATTACAGTTTGCATCAAGTCTTTTATAAATATGCCTCAGCATGGCTGTTGATTTCATTCAAATATACCAAAAGGTATTGTGAGCAGTGGGTGTGGGATGGGTATTGATTACGCTTATCTATAAATTGTTTTAAAAAATATGATCACAGTTTGTGTTAATGAGTATGATAGACTCCTTAATAATTGAAAAATTGAAGTAGAAAGAATAAAGAAAAAAAAATTCAGTCAAAGGTCCAGTGCAAGGTGTTCATCTTATCTCTCTGGTACTGAATATCAGTTAAAATCTACAGTAAGTGCACTCAGTGACAGGACCCTGACTTTAGTAAACACCAAAGGCCACTGCAATAAAATCAATTACTAACCTGACAATACACAATATGTAAGCTTCATTAAAAATAAGTACATACATACAATTCTCAAAAATATGGCTCTTTAATAATGTATCCAAAGAGCTTACAAGGGCAAAGATCTGTTTGTTCTCATTTAAATGACCCCATAATAGTACAATCATGAAAGAGATCAGATTATGGACAATTAAAACTTTAAATAGAGTAACAATCACAGCTTTCTATGACACAACATGTTTATTAGAAAACTTTGCCTTTTTGAAAAATGAAGTCATTAAACCAAAACATAACACAAGCCATATGGAAATTATGGGGTTAATTGTACACATTCAGTGTGCCTGACTGGGGGCTTGGCAAACTTTTCATTCAGCATACAAACAATTGCACAAGGGACAGCATTCAGTATTTCACAGCCTGTCCACTTCAAATGAAGACTTGTCAATTTCAAGGTAAGCGATATTTTTTCAGACCCCAGAGCATCAAAAAATTTGTGACAATCGAAGATGAGCAAAAAGTAAGTTGTGTTTTTATGTTACAGCTTCATACTTTATCCACAGCTGGGATGCGATCCATTGTGCTGTTGCTGTCGTGGGCACTGGGGACATCGTTGGTGTTGCCAGACCCTGACACAGGTGGAGAGAGGGTCACTGAAGAGCCTATTCCCTGCTCGAGGGGATGCACATGTCTGCACGATGACTACAGCTTGGAGCTCAACATGTACTGCAGTGCCCGTAACTTCACGCAAGTCCCACCTGACATGCCACCATCTACGCATTCCCTTTGGCTGGATGGCAACTTGTTCACCTCACTTCCAGCAAGCTCTTTTAAGGATCTTACCAGCTTGGACTTTTTGAATTTGCAGAGTGGCCAGTTGGTGGCTCTCGATCCTCAGGTATTCAAAGGGCTTCGGGCGCTGGCTCACATTCATCTTGAGAGAAACCGACTGCGGACAATACCGGGCACAATCTTCCAGAGCACGCCTAACCTCGCCTCAGTTAGTCTGCATAACAACCAGCTGACTCGCATTGAGGAAAGGCTGTTTGCTGGCCTCTCACACATGTGGCTTCTCAACCTTGGGTGGAACTCAATAGCAGTCTTACCCGAGACAGCTTTCCATGACCTGCATGGTCTGCGGGAGCTGGTTCTGGCAGGGAACAGACTGGCTTACTTGCAGCCACAGCTCTTCCAAAGCCTCACTGAACTAAAAGAGTTGGATCTAACGGGAAATTATATCAAGGTCATCAAGGCTAATGTGTTTGTGAAACTCATTAAACTGCAAAAGCTTTACCTGGCCCAGAACCAGATTGCGATAGTGGTGCCCAGAGCTTTTATAGGCATGAAATCTCTTAGATGGTTGGATCTCACAAACAACAGACTAACATCTTTGCATGATGACACTTTCTTGGGTCTCCACAGTCTTCATGTGTTGCGTCTTTCCAACAACTCTATTACAGGAATTAGGCCAAGGACCTTCCGTGACTTGCAGTACTTAGAAGAGCTACGTCTCAGTTACAACAAGATCCGAGCCCTTGGAGAAAGGATTTTTGATGGGCTTGGTCATTTGGAGGTGCTTGAGCTGGAACACAACCAAGTGCAGGAGGCACAAGTTGGTAGTTTCACGGGGCTCGCTCATGTGGCTGTCATCAACCTGTCTGGAAGTTGCTTTGAAAGTCTGGCAGACCAGGTCTTCAAAGGCCTGTCAAAGCTCCACAGCCTTCACCTTGACAAAGGCTGTCTAACAAGGATCACATCCCAAGCTTTCACTGGGCTCTCTGGTCTACGGCGTCTTTTCTTGCAGCACAACAACATCTCAGTGGTGGAAGGCCAGAGCTTTGTGGACCTGGTTGGTCTGTTGGGTCTTGACTTAAGTTTCAACAAGTTGGAGGTTCTCACAGCCGACACATTCTCTGGTCTCAGGAATTTAGAGTACTTGCTACTATCTAACAATGAATGTCGGCAGTTTTTGCAGAATGGCACGAGGCAAGTACTTCCAAAACTGCGATACGTGGACCTCAGATCTAATGCTTTGACGAGCATTGTCCCTGATTTCCCAGAGAGTCTGGAAAAACTTTTGCTATCTAGAAACCAGTGGATATGTGACTGCAATTCCCTTCCACTCAGAAACTACAGTTTGAGGAATCCGTCCGTGATTCCTCGGCGTGTTGAGACCCATGCAGAGGGCGAGGAGCCTGACACCACTATCACCATCTATAACAACATTACATGCATCAGCCCACCACGCCTAGCTGGCCATGATCTACGGGATACTGACAATGAAAGCTTTCAAAGCTGCTAAGTGGAAATGGTTGGTGCATGCAAATGCATGTATTTGAATGATTCAATTCTGAATTCTAGTTTAGTACTGTTACTTTTGACAGGGTTTGTCAATTACCCTGCATAGGTTATTAAAATGCTTGCAAAAGGATTCAGGGTGTAATTTCACATTGGCTTTTAACATTTCATACTTTTTTCTCTGTTTTAATGCTTTACAATCAGATGTTTTTTGGACGTTTTTCAGAGCGATGCTAAGAAATATCTTTCACTGAGAAGACATATTAAGCTGAATATGTAATTATGGGGAAACATGACTATCATTGGTAACGTTTAACTTCTTTTTGTTTTTAATTTTTTTTTACTTCTTGCAGAAACGAAAGTTTGATTGAATTTTCTCAATTTACTCTAGAGATGCTTCATGATAAATTTATACTGACATGAGATGCTGATTAGAGAAAAAAAAGTCAATCTTTCTTATTTAATTGAGGATGAGTTTTCAGGAGATGATATTGCTATGACCGCTAAAAATAATTGGCAAATTTAAAAAAAAGAATTATTGAAAGCTATGTGAATGTGCTGTTTGGTTAAAAGGGGAGGCTTTTTTGGGGGGGGCAGACAGGATAAAATATTTGGACTGCTGTGACAGTAAAGATATTGTCAACATCATTCTTGATGTTTTGTTTTTTTGGTGCATCAAAGACCCAAGTTGACTTTAATTCACTTGTTGACAAATCACCTTAAGAGTGCAATAAATTTATTAAAAAAAACATGTGTCCTCATTTTCCTCAAAATTGTTATGAAGCCACAAAGTTAGTATATTCAGTGCCTGATCAACCTTGACAACGTTTTATTTATAACACTGCTAATGGCTGTTTGACATTTTATAGATAATTAAAATGCATTGTATTATTGGATTATTTAAATACTTTCAGTATGATTCATAAGTTCCCTCTGATTTTACCAGTTAATATTTTCTATATTTTGTTCTTTAAAAATATTTCAGCTATTCCACAGAGGAGACCAAGCATATTTATTTTCCTTCAATTTGAAAAAAAAAGTATGTACGCTCAATCACGGTATTTCCTACAGCACCTAAAGGCAGCAGTGTCCCAAAGCATACAGACGCTTTCGTTACCATTGGCAGCCAAAGACCCAAAACACCTGAACTGCTGCAACTTGAAACAGTAGCTTACTAATAGATGACCAAACTCTTCTCTACAACTAACAAATTAGCTTGTTGGAGTTGTAACGTTACTTTCAGAAAAGGTTTTAACTTATCTGCTGACTGGAAATGGACTTAAATCCCTCATCGTCGTGCAATTCAATTCTGGAGAGCCTGAAACTACATTTACCGTCTTTTGACTTTGATTCATCAGTACGCTAAGTTTCCTTTCCCCCCCTGAAATACGCTAACGTTAGCTGAACTTGAACGCGTTATTTAATTAATTGAAGCTAAACCAATTAATGTTTGGCCTTACAGTCTGAGAATGAAGAGGACGTCATCTTCGAAAGACAAACTGGTGTTTCCCTGGAGTTGCCTGAACACATCCTGGAGGACTCGCGCTGTAGTTTAATGGAAGAAGCCGACCTGAAGGTTAGTTTGTCGAAGTTTTAGGACTGTTTTTTGTATAGAAGACAAGAATGTTTCGTCTTAAATGACTTCTTCATAGACCTTTCTCGCGGCAGACATTAGTAACTGACACTACAGGAAAGCGCAGGTGTGATTAGTATCCTTAGTAATGGCTGCATTCCATTTAGGTGCATCAGTGTCAGGTTTTTTGGTATTGTTTATGCTGAGTCATTGACATGTTAACAAGGCACACCAGGCAACGGAGCCATTGTTAATGTAATTAATTACACCTGTGCGTTTCCTGTAATGACCAGTCAGAATGTCCCCTTTGAAAATGGTCAATTGCTGTGTTTCTCAAACTGTGCTAAGAGTATCACCTGTGGTACTCACATAATCGATTATTCGGCACAGAGGCAAATGCAAAGATGGCACCTGACCTGGCGCTGAACTAAGCTAACATCTGCAGTCTTCTTCGTGGAGACAGAACACAACGGAAATACTGGGTGGCAACACCAAAGTTGTGTTGCACACTTGAAGCAAGACAACAACTCTTATTCCCTTTGCCAACTTTATTCTTCCCGGCTTTTTTATTTTTTAATGTGTTTTTTGAATAAGCAACCAGCCTTGTACAAGTTACATGCAGTACATTCTCTCTTTTTGCACGACCAGATAACAACTAATAAAAATGTAACACATTGTCACATGAGTCACAACACCTTATAGTGTCAATGCACCATTTAGCTACTGGTGGCAATATCATATCCATAACAAATTGGCTGAACTGTGATGATTTATTAGAATTATTATTAGTAGGGATATGGAATTTGTAGTTTGTAGTGTAGTTCTCCCTCTTGTCAGTATTATGATAGTGAAAATGCTGCTCTTGTACTACATAATCAATCAATAAATCAGTCAATCAATAATAATACAGTAGTAAAGTACACTAGAACCATGGTTTACTAAAAATGTCTGCTTTTTCCTTTCCTTTCCTTTCCTTTCCTTTCCTTTCCTTTCCTTTGCAGCCTGGCGCTTGCGAGAACAATATTAAGAAGTTACAAGGAGCCAAACTGAATGTAAAAACACATGTGGACAACACAAATTCTCACGAGCACTTCCCTGGTCTTCCATTTGCAGTGAGTTCTCAGTTTGCAAACGCAATATAGAAACACAACATCCCACACTTCTAAACTCTTGAAACTACTGAAGCAGATGAATGTGGGCGGAAGTCTGTGCTGTCCTATTGAAAAAAATGTTGATCTTTTACATATGCATTCAGAAGCTTGACCAGGTGGATTTGGATAAAGTCCTCCAAAATCTCAAAGAGGACGGGTGGCAGTGTGTGCCAGCTGAACCTCCCAAAATACGTGCAGGCAAGTACAATTACAATACAAGCCCTAGCACCCGTACAGAACGATAAAGGGACAGTAGAAACGTTCCGTCGATTACTTAACAATGTGAATTTATAAATTTACGACCTCATGTATTCAATTCAACCTTAAGTTTCTTCACAGATTATGTTACAGGAAAGTCCCACAGTAATATAATGGACAGACTAGTTGCATTCTGTATGAGCCAGTCATCTGGAGCTGAATATGAGCCTGTGCATGCACGCGTCACGTAAGAGCAAAATCACTCATAAAGGTTTCGGAGCGCAATTGTGAATTAAGAAATCGTAATCAGCAAGCATTGTTTGTGTCATGCAGAGAGAATAACGCGTGGAACAAATCACTGGAAAGGATGGCAGCCAAATCGCAGCTGAACCAGCGGGGATGTAGCATGGTACACATTGACCTGCTGTGTCCCAAGCCCGCAATAAAACAACCAGCGTGCTCCGAAATTTCATCAGAATCTAACACTGTAGCCAAACACAACCCTCGCCAGGAAACGCCATCAGCAAAGAAACCCACTCGCACCGAGCAGCCTGAACCATGCACGGCAAAGCAGCAGAGGTACAAATCGGCTTCTATTATTTAGTTAGCACGGCACTGACATTAAACAAGCGTCTTTAACAGTGTCGATGCGTATGTTAGTGACCAACAGAGAAAGAAAGTCCAGCAGAAATTAAAACGTAAGCAGCACCGGGAAATTTATAAGGAACTGGAAAAACTTCATCCGACCAAATCTGTCTGTGGGAATCAACCAGCTGCAGAGAAAACACCTGTGCTTTACGATGGCGTGAGTACTGTAAGACCGTACGACAACACAATTTAAAAATCCACCTGTACCTCACTGCGGTGTTATGGTTTGTTTTTCAGGAAGCATCTCATCTACAGCCAATTCGTGCACTACCAGCAGATATTGAAAGTAAAGGGTGTGTGTTGCTGACCGTCAACCTCTGGAGCCCCGGTATGGTTGCAAGCAGAAGTCACGGAAAAGGAGAAGACCTGAATTCAGCCGTAACCAATTTGGACGCGTACAACACTTTAGTGGCCTGGTTTCTGTCTTTGGTTAGTTATTCTTTCACCCAATGTTTGCCTAAAGTGGTTAGTTGTTAACCCGAGTTCACAATTAGTTCCGAATGCCTCGGCACGTGTCACTGTTTTGCGTGTGCTAGGTCGGCCAGGGCCCGCAGTGTGACGAAGATGAGGCAGGTGTAGCGGTGCCATTCAGGGTTGAAGGGCTTCAGCAGGTGTGGAACAATAATGGACTGGGTTTGCACGTACTAGTAAGCCCTCGCCACTGTCATACATCACAGGTGAAAAGTAAAAACAACAATAAACACTCTTTGGGTCTCGCCACGTCTACTGAAATGTGCGCTGATGCTGTACTTGTTTTTTATTTGCAGAGAGGGCACGGGGACAACAATTCTCCGTCTTTTTATGACTGCGTCTGCAGGTTCCTCTCTCAGACCTCGCTCAGTGGAATCGCCCACTGGCTACCTGAGCTCAAAATCCTCCTGGACCAACAAAGCTACGCCCCACCCATCCACCTGCCGTCATTCTGCTTAAGTAATTTTATCTCTGCCACCTCAGAACAAAAGGTGGGCTCCTACCAAGTGTGATTTGATGTATTTCTAAGTACTCTGATAATTTCAAACTCTGTTAATTTTGTTTCTTCTTCTTCTGTTTTTATTTCAGGTCATAGATATGACGGTGGGTCTCAGTCCAGGGTTTTACTGGCAGACCTTGGAAACTCAGGAGTGTGTTTGCCAGAGCAGAGAGACCATGGTCACACCAGAGCTGCACACTGGGGTGAGGACATTGTCCTTCAGCAGTGTACTTTGCAGTGGCATTGCTTATTTTTGTTCAATGGCGATAACTGAATGGCCCTGGTTTTGTTGTAGGTAGCACTTGCTCTGGGGTCCACCGCCTTCTTCCTACATCCTCTGGTAACTCACTACACCCTGCAGCTCATCCTGGACTTAGGACTTGATGTGTGTGGTCTGCGGCTCCTTTATCCACCACAGGAGTTCTTGAGTGGCACACCTGGTAGCACATAGCTAACTTCTTTACTTTACCAGTTGTCTTAAACCCAAACCTTTGTCACATTCCGTTACCTTTCCATTGCCTCTGTTTCCTTCCTTTCAAATTGTTACATGAGACTAAAATTCATTGATTAAATAAAAACAGACCCAAATGACTCCCTCTGATTCATAGGCGGCAAGCTGTTTATCCAAAGTGATGATGAGGCCTGGCAACCTGTCGTTGCCGTAGCTCTTCGGGGTCCTCATGCCCACTCAGTTTTGCAGAATTTAACTGGTTCCTTAGATGTTCTGCTGGCCAGGAAGACAGATCCAGCTTCTACTCATGGTCTCCACTGCAGAAACCAACACCTTCCAGTCTTCTACTCCTATCAACAAGCCAGGCGAGTGCACAGGGAACTCTGCTTGTGGTTTTCAGGAAGACTTCCAGGAGAAACTGCACAGAATCACAACCAACCTTTGAGCAGGTTTGTTGTTAAAGTTGAAAAACCCAACGGTTATCATTGTTTTGTGAGATTATCAAACTATCTTGGTCAATCATCAGTCAACATAGTTAGGCCTATCCAAGCAAACATAGCTACCTCCAACTATATGGGTCTGTACTTTGTTTCTGTCGTCTTCACTCACTTTTGAGTCGCAGCATCTCATTGGCTTTCACTGCAGTGTCTGCCATGTTCTTTACAGCCATGCTGCATCCCAATATGCTGACTTGCAGACTCGACTGCATAGGGTGCACTGGGGTGCTGCCATGTCATGCCAGAGTCCAATTCTGGACTGCTAAGACTCATGTCTCACAGATCGGAAGAGCACACGTC
>OMOW01021998.1:0-13532 GCA_900312555.1 Lamprogrammus exutus | reverse complement strand
GTGTCTGGAGTGTAGACGTGTGCTCTTCCGATCTTTACGTTACATTTTATTTACTAGCCATAAAATAGCTGGTTTAATTGAGTCACCTTGCTAACAACAGAAGCCAGAATCACCCAAAAGTTTTGGTTCGCACGGATAAAGTTCTTCCAGCCAAGTAAAACAGATTATTATTATCATTTTTCTGTTTCATTGTTGTGTTAAAGATGCTGTGTATGAGCTTAGAATAGTGTTTGTTATGGTTAAGGTGAAGGAAAGATGGCTGTCATGGAAAATAAACGTTATGGTTTGTAGACTTCATGTTATGTAAATAAAGTGAAATGGCCAAAGTACAATTGAATAAAATGAAACCGAATTTATATTCTTGTGTGACACAATGAGAGGTTTGAAGAAAACTCCTCTAACTATTTGTAGATGTTGTGTATTATTCAACAACAGTAATAATCGATTGTTGTAGCCATTTAACAAGTAGGCTGTGATCTCCTGAACTCAACGGTTGAAGATTCATCAGTATGAATAATTTCTGTGTCTCATTACATTGTAATTTAAATAATTTGCTGTGTTTTGGTCAGAAAAACAAATACGCAATCAGAAGACGTGCTTTGGGAACTTGAGGAACTATGAGCCATTTGTCACTATTCTTGACATTTAATCAGCTAATTGATAATCAAAATATAATCACCAGATTAGTCATTAATGAAAGGTTGCAGTCCTAGTTGAACAGTAAAACAGTTAAACATAGCTACTGTCAGAGTTCACCCGAGTAGGCAGTGGTATATTTGGTAAATTGTATATTTGATTTAGAACCCTAAATTGAACAAACCAGTAACTTTTTGATTGAGCAACTTGGTGATTAATCTACAAATTATTTTGACATCAAGTGACATACAACACGTCCTGATATAATGTGATGTGACAAATCTTGCCATGGAACAAATGCTAGAGACATCACTTCCTAAAAGCCTACTTTACTTTGGCCTCTGCTAGTTTCCTTCTTGAAACCTTTGACACACTTGCCACATTTTTCATATAACATGAATACCTGTTTGATGCCTGATTGATTGATTGATTAGAATCTCACAGTGTTCAGGAAATTTCAGGAGACTTATTCCTAAAAACTATAAATTAATACAATGTGCACTAGGTAATCAATTGTGCTTTTTACTGGTTTTAATATACTTGATTGAGTGAAAAAGCAAGTTCTGTAATTATTTTCAAATTCCCATTTAAGCAATGGACAAAACACTTATTTCCTTTGAGTGGAACTCAGCATTTTGCTGTTCTGTCTCAGATTAATATTTCATTTGTCTCTCTCTCTCTCTCTCTCTCTCTCTCTCTCTCCCTCTTTGCTGCCAGGATGGACTTCACAGAATCAAGTTAATAGCCATGGTGAAGTTCTCCTGGCCCATCTGATCTTGTGTTTCTAAATGGGAAAGGGTGAGTATTTATTTGAAATACATTGTCTCTTTGAACGGTGATGCAGGTCACAGCAGTCAGATCCGTTCCTCTTCCAACAAAACCTCCAGGCTGCTATTGGAGAGTGTTGAGGAGGCCACTAGGGGGAAACCACTACATCATCATATGGAATAATTCAGTTCAATTCAGCATGAGATGTTGTGCTGCAGGAGGAGGACAGAATAAACACAACTCTTGTACAATTTAATGCAATCTGTGATGTCAGCAAAGAGATCAATACTCGCTCCCACTAATGCCAGTAATTTCACGCATTTATAAGAGCAGGAAAAGCAAGATGTGGATGTTACTTTGGAAATGGATAATCTGTTCCAGATTTGACAACATTAGAGCAAATTAATCTGCTCAATATTATTTTCAATGATGGATTTTACATTTTAGTGTCGATTATCTCTCTCCAAAGCTGTACTCCCTAACATTTAAAAATATACTGTTTGTCGCTCATTACTCATACATTTCATTTATCATTTTTCTTTTCATGTGGTGGATTGTAGTCACTATAATCTGTGAATCCCAGGACTAAGCATGGTAAAGTCATTGCGCGTCCTCACCCTCGGAACATCTTAATCGATTTATCCAGAATGCAGAGGTGAAGAATTAAAATGGTCTTTCGCTGCATCTATAATTTAGAGGTCACAGATGACTTGTGTGTGCTTTTCATGATTGATGTGTGTGGGGAGGTTTAGGGATACGTGAGACACTGCAGAGACTGACATTGGACAGATGAGGGAGGATAGAAGTAGAAAATTCATTGGTCTCTCTGCTCACAAAATGCAGCACTGCATTAAAGTGTGACAGTAACCTTGACGGAAAAGTACTGGGCATAAGAAAACAGCTGGCATTCCGTGCTACTCCTTGAAAACGTGTTAGAATGGAGAAGAATCAGACGAAATACTTGGAAGCTGCAGCACTGTTAATGTATGAAAATAAGACCAATTAATTAATTCTTGCTGGCTTAATCTTTGTCCCTCTAGGCTGATATCGCTCACAACAGGGCTGTCTGGGGATTGTCTTTCTCTGCATGATGTCATAGCCTGCAGCACCCAGATGTACAGGTGCAGACCCGTCCTGGCTTTGACTTTGTTGTTGATATACTCCGTATTTTTTACAGGAGAGTCCTCGCCTGAGAGCCTACAAGCTCGGCGCTATAGCTGCAGCCGTGGTGTCAGAGCTTTACTTTGACTACACACAAGGGGGCTTTAGGTTAATGAACTGGAAGAGAATTTGTTGGTTCAAGCAAAGTTAGTTAAACATGGAGGAGGTCACGCAATGACGTCTTAAACCACTGAAACTGGATGATGTTACAAAGCTTGTGGTCAAACAATATGAATAAAATATGGTTGTGCTCTGTGAAAGTAGTCTATTGCTGTCAGAATTGTCTCCCTGATGAGTTTGATGGAATGAGTTTGGTTGGATGAATCATGGTTTTTGTCACCAGATTTATGGACGAATTTGGGAACAAAATGGTTCATAGTTTGTGCTGAACCACCTGACTTTAATTGAGTTTGACTAAACTGCTTTGCTATTTTGGATTAGTGCTGTCACGATTAATTGATAATAATCGGCTGCTCAATTTGAAAAACCCCAAAAACGATTAAAATAGCATATAATCGATTAGTCAGTTTGAATATTTGTTTTTTATTTGTTTTGCGCATAAGCAAAGGGCCTCTTGCAAGATACAACCATTACATTCACTTTCTCTTTCCACACCATTAGATAACAACCAGTGTAACACACTATCACGTAGGTCACAACATGGTATCGCGTCTTAAAGTGACAATGCACCACTTACTTGTGTATGTCTTTAATGGCAATGTCATATCCATATCAAATTGACTGAATTATGATGATTTATTAAGATTATTATTAGTTGGGATTGGGAATTTGTAGTTTTAATTTCCTCTTACCGTAAGAAACAGAGTCTGAGGGACATATACGTATACTCAGAGAATATACATACAATATCGACTGCTCGATTAATAATTAAAATAATCAGTAGATTAATCGATTATTAAAATAATCGATTGCGACAGCCCTACTTTGGATGTTTAATTGTTCTCTTGTTGTTTCTGCATTTTTCTGTCAATGTTGTCCTTTTTTAGTACACACAGTGTATCAAGCCTTGGAAATCACCTTTCTCTCGATTTCTTGGTCTTTGTCGGATAATGGATGTCGTTTAGTTCTCATTGCGTTCACATTTGTCTTTTAACACTCCTTGCATTTAAACATGAGAGTAGGTTTACCATTTCAGACTTTGACTTGATTCCTGTGGTGTCAAGCCAAGTAACAGACACTGAGCTTTTGTTTTTACTCTTCTGATTTAATCTAGCACCTGTTTGCCTTTGCAAAGCCTCAAGAAGGGCTCTTTGATATAGTAGTGTGTGTGTGTTTGTGCATGTGGGTGCATGTGTGTGAGTTTAATCCTTTGATGCAAAATCTTGATGCTACCAGTTGTAAGATCTGCATCCACTAATCCATGCTGCAAGGGTGGCCGTGTGTTTGGTATATTTCGTGCTTAGGATACCATGGAATACCTATATGCATAATTTAAGACTGGGTCACTCTGTTCAGTTTCCGCTCAGCCTGTTTCTTAAGATCAGGCCAAGACCTGCAGTGAATAAATGATAAAGCACAGAGCTGCTGCAGCCTTTGTCTGAAAGTGTTTAAAACTAGGTTATGTTTTCTTTGTGATTTTTCTTCTGCTCTTCTTTTATCTATCTATCTATCTATCTATCTATCTATCTATCTATCTATCTATCTATCTATCTATCTATCTATCTATCTATCTATCTATCTATCTATCTATCTATCTATCTATCTATCTATCTCAAACATTAAAGTAACATCAGTGAGGCAATGCTTTGTGTTGTGTTTTAAAAACAATTTTAATTTCAATTTTTCTGTAACACAATACAGTTGCAGGATCATTTTGGAAATATTATGGGATATACAAACTCAATTTGTTCCAATTTTAGATCAGTTTCATCTACAGTGTCATGCAGATGGGTATTGCACTTAATAGATTTAAGATGAGAGAGCAATTTATAATTCAACTCAAATCAGTGATGTCATCAATAATGAATGCATAGGAAGTCTATTGTCTGTTAAGGACAATAAGTCTGAACTTTTTTCAATGTGATGTTACCTGTGGTGGGTAACTACACTGATCATTTATAATTCAACCTTTTTAGATCCAAAATAGAAATTCAGAAATACATTTTAAGTAATGGAAGACTTGGACAATTAAACAGATCTGTTCACATCAAAACCCCTTTAATAAATTGAAACCAATTCAGTTTTTTTGTTGACTCTTTCCTAACATTGTCATCTTCCACAAACATTCTCTCGGAGCAATTATATGCTTTTACAATGTTAACACTTGGATATTTGATTTTGATTTATGATTTAATTGAAGTTGGCCATGATGAGGCCCCATATTGACACAAGATGTTTAAATGATAAACATGTTTCAAGAATCTTTTTTTGCAGTTTTTTTGTAGTGGGTAAACTCCCTTTCATTTCTGTTTTTCATTCAAATTTATAAGTCACTGAGTTTCCGTTATATAATATTAGTTTGGCAGCACTGGAACATAAAAGAGATGCTTGAAAATTCTGGCCTTAAAATTTGTACAGCACAAATCCTTAACCTGCGTCAGAGCATTTGGTTTCCAACTCACTCTTCTTTGGCCACTCAGTGTGCCTGAGGTCTGGTCAGACAGAAACTGTTTTGTTTGATCTGAATACAGGCCTGTAAATGGATATGTGCTGTATTCTTAATAACAGCCAGAGACTAAAGGCAAATCCCTTCAAGTGTCCCAGACTTCACTGGTCTGTTTCTGAGTGAAACTCCGTTACAAAGAGCCCTCAATGACAGCCGCTACACCTCTCTGCTGCATGTAATGTTGTGCTGCAGGCCTAATACTCTGCTTTGATTTGGCATTCAGTTACTTTAGTAGATATCATTTTCAGTCTTTGTCACCTGTAGATCCCCTTTTTCTTTCTATAGTTGCTTTTTTCCATCATCAGTCTTCTTTGTCATGGTAGAAAAGGTGTCATAAAATCTAGATAAAAAAGGAACTTTGTAGTTGTTTTTGCTTTACTGATGAAATGTACTTCAGCCTTTGACTTGCTACAGTAGCCTAAGGACGCATTGCTATTTGCATGAATGCCAAACACAACAGATGCTACACAGCAACAAAATGAAATATCACTTTGACACCTCACATTTGGGCAATAACATGCTATTTGGTGAATGCTTTTAAAACTTGCATTGGCGTGAAAGCACACACACTGCAATTCTGATGGGATGCCTCAGCAGGAATGGCTAGGTTAGTAGCTGGATATGATCAGAAGAACCACGGCTGAATTTACGGCAACCAAGAAGAGGAGTTATTACATTATTGTTATATTACCATTTACTAGCCTATTCTGGAAATAATTAATTTATTAACCTGCCATGAAACTCAGGATTAGTTTTAATGTCCATTGGTAGAAGAACAAATAAAACACAAGCACAAAGGAAAGGACCTTGAGGTTTCTCAATTTTGCACTGATTTTAAAGAACTTTGAACTCTGATCTGCCGGGATATAATGGACATACAGCATGCAGTATATTTGACAAATACTGCAAAATGGCATTCAGTGTAACAGTGTTTATAGTGGAGATTTAGATACTTGAAAGACTTTCATGACCTCAGGTTGATGTTATTTGATGATGAGGAACTTGGTTTCATAGAATCTGAAAGCTGTCCCACAAATCACCCCTATTTCACACTGATCCGGATCAAAGTTGTGGTGACACCTGCTGTTCTTTTTTGGGCTAAACCCGTAGTCATTGTGCTTTGATGTTGACTTGTTGTCTCAGTTGTTGTTTTAACCACCATTTAGGTCATGCAGCTGGATCCATGCACGGCCTATCCTCTACAGTGCAGTTGGGCATTGTGGACGTTTTTCAGCATTATTGCCACTTCAGTGATAGATATGGATTCATTAAATCTTTGCCAGGAACTCGTACTTCATCTTCTTCACACATAGCTACAGTATACAGTATAGCTGTGATGTTGTTCTTGAGATGACAAACAAAATGGACAGTCCAGGAACATCATGTCTCCAGAAAGACAATGTAATATACCCACTCTAGATTTGCTGTTAGTTAATATATGGCAGGCTTAGTGCCAGTGACAGCACAGGATGATAGATCAGATATGTGTCTTGTTATTTCCCCAAGGGGAAGTGTGAAATGTTTTTGCTGCAGCAAGAATCTTTACTGATTTACCTTTCTCTGCACAATCATGCCACTCCACTCCTTCCCTGTTTAGCAATTGCATGTTTTTTTTATTTATTTAAAAGAAGGTCGCAAATGTGGACACAATAACAGCAACTACTCTGATGCAATGTTATTTTTTCAGGTTAAATCTGATGACTGAATGCAGAGGTGTCAATTCATCTCTGTATTATTAAATTATGAGGCTGTGGTTTGTGGTTTGGCTATATTGGTCTGCATTACATTGCATGGTATACCTAATAAATTGTTTTCAATATCACCACTTGAATAGGTGGAAGCCTGTTTACCACGACAAATGAGAATGAGTCATGATTGTAATATCATATGACTGCAGCTGGGATGGATGCAGATCTGCAGACTGATTAAGAATACAATGCAGTGTAAATTTAGATATGCATGCTATGCTTGAATGTGTAATTATGCTTTGCAGCAGCATTGCTGAGCCCGCATGGGCTGTGTGAGTGTGAAGATACGGGTGCTCAATTTATAAAAAGAAATTCTCAGAAATCGTCTCTGCAGGCTCCTTCCCAACAATTGGCAGAACTAATCCTTACATGTTGAGTCCCGTGATTTCAAGACAGATCTATTCAGAGAACGCTTCATTGAGAGATTTTAGTAAACACGTGAGGTAATGCACTCAGGAGGTGTGATTTACAGAGCTATGGATGACAGATGGTCAGTAACTAGACTGATCAGCCTAGATCACAGCATGCACAAAGTCCAGACATTGACATGTTTTTCTGATGTTGTGTTCGTCTGATTAGTAACACTTGAGCACTCTGCTATTTCTAGCTTATCTCCCCTTTGTATTTTATTTTCTTTGTACCTAAGATCTCCAGCAGGGATGACATGATTCCTGTTGGATAAAAACATACTATCATTTACTGTGTGGATGATCTGTTACAAGCTAGGAATTGTAACATACTGGTGGGGGTGCCAAATGTGTGGTTTTCTTAGGACTCTTTCATGATTAAAGAAAACCATCTATGTTTGAGTTTCAGCAACTCTAGATTACTCTTCACCTCCCACCCTCTGCAGCTTAACTCAGCTGTTCCGCACATCAAACAGTAAGAGCATGCATTATTAACACTGACACTTAGCACCAAGTTAGCACACTTAATGAAAAGATTGCACTTTATAAAGCAACTTCCAATACCTGCCTGTATACCAACACGTTCACTCAGATACATGCGTGCTTAGATGAATTGTAAGAGATGCACAGTTACTGTATCTCTTTGCAGTTAGTATTATACTGTGGTTTTCTGTTTGCATTGTTTTAGATTTCATGCATTTTTATTGTACTGTTGTTTAAAAATTCACTCAAGATCTGAACTTAGGACAGATCTAAATTGTCAGTTCTCATCGTTTTTGTTCATTTTAGTCGTAGTGCTGTCCACGATGCTGAATCTCCATGTTCGACCGTAAACTAATGAGCTTGGTTTCCCTCTCTGTAATCTCTCAGCTCTGTTTCACTATGGACCAGACATTTGGCTGTCCTTGAGTGAATGCCTCTGTTTTAAAAAACCTCCAAGTGGTCAGTTGCAAGCTATGGAAGGCTTTTTACAGCATCATCAAGGCTTTAATGCAAAAGAAAAGGGAAACTTTCCTCCCCTTACTAAAAAAAACAAGAAATGAAACAATATGCTGGCACGGCTGTTTTTGTTTAAGCCACGATTCAGCTAAGAATGATTTAATTGGTCGTTCATGTCAAGAGCTAAACCAAGTGTCCATGCTCTGAAGTCCAAATCTGAGACTCACTGAGTATCGCAGCCTGCTGGTCATCATGGCAGTGTTCACGCTACTGGCAAGATCAAGCTCCTCACAGATAATATCCAGCTGATAGATGTTCTAAGGAGGTCAGTGGCGATTGGCTGTCTACCATTTTAACTGCCTGATCACCCTAAGTTGTTTTTTATGCACGTCTCATTTGACAGTAAATTATATAAGCTTTTTAAATTCATTATATGAGAGAGTAATTCCATCCTCTCTGTGTTGTGTTTGTTGTGTTTTTCAGAATTGCCTGTGAGTATTTCTAAAAATCAAGCTTAAGTAAGACTCTGATCTCATGAAATAGTATTATTTTTTTCTCCATTCCTTCTTGTATTCAAATTTTTGTTTGTTTAAGTTTGTCACCTTATGAAAAACGGTGGAGGAATCAATAAGGATGATTTTGGGTTTTTTTAATGAGGATCTCAAGTCAAGTATATTTATTTGTATAGCCCAGTATCACACACAATATCTTTGATGCGTGGCTTTGAAGGGCCACGCATCAAAGGTTCCTGACCCAGCCCAAGCTCTCAAAGGAGACAAGGAAAAATCCCTCCCTGCAAAAAAACCTGAACAAGTAAGGGAAAAAATGGAAGAAACCTCAGGAGAGGCAATTCCCAGAGAGATTTCCTCTCCTCGAACAGTGAGGTGTGTAATAGGAGCCATAGGTGAGGAAGGTGGGGAAGACAATGGACATGTATTGGCTTGGAGACGTTTCTACCACTGAAGCGATTCCCTTTGGAACTAAAAATATTTATTCACCTCATCCCAGTTCTAAGCATCCTGGAATCACATTTGCATGGCAGTGTTATTTGTTGTTGCACACTTATTGATCTGGACCCTGGGCTTAGCCAGTTGCCCGTCACTGGGCCAGCAGCATTGATATTCCAGCACTTTGCTTATGCATTGCACATGTTGGCCCACACTGTATCTTGCGGCAAAATCAGTCCACTCTGCCTCGGAGGCATATATTCTGTTAAACATACGTTAATCAATAAAATTCCCTGCAGCTGGGCGTGTGATTCCCCAGTGATCAGAATGACAGAATCAATATCTAGGTTCACTGAATGAGCAAACATGAGCCTGTCAGAGGTCTGAGACAACATGCCACAAGTCTGTCTTTGAGATGCACAATGACCCAGTGTGACAGAAAGTCCTGCTGGCTCTGGCTTGTATATGAGCAAAGTGCCTGTGTATTGGAGGTGATATGCTGCTGTAATGCTATGCTGCTGTAATGCCCTGCTGCGGGCATCAGATCTATAAATTAGATCTATAGATTAGAGAGGATGCATGTCACATTCTGTTCTGTTCCACAGTGTATTTGTGATGACAACATACTAGCCAGATTAGGACAAGATTGACATGAATCTAATACCAGCTTCCTAGCGGATCATTATTATTATTATTATTATTATTATTATTATTATTATTATTATTATTATTATTATTATTATTATTATCATCATTATTGTTGTTGTTGTTGTTGTTGTTGTTATGATGATGATTATGATGATGATGATGAATGTGTCACACTGATATAAATCATATATTTATTTGCATCATATGATAATGGAATTAATCTGTTGTGTTGAGTTAAAGAGGCACTGTGAGTTTAGGTGTGCAAAGAGGTGGAATCACACACGTGTCCCTGGGGTTTGATTCCTTGCCAGTGCAATATTATATTTAATCCTCAACCTTTGCAAAATGAAACTCATATTTACAGTATTTGCACTTGACAAATGTTTATT
Source organism: Lamprogrammus exutus (assembly GCA_900312555.1). NCBI lineage: Eukaryota > Metazoa > Chordata > Actinopteri > Ophidiiformes > Ophidiidae > Lamprogrammus > Lamprogrammus exutus. The sequence goes on along the minus strand of OMOW01021998.1, from coordinate 3,263 downwards.
GAGAGTCCCTGTGCACTCATGGCTGACTGCTATGGGGCAAATATTACTGTAAATCTGAAAATTATCTGGATCAGGATGGATGTAGAAACACTGGTGCAGTGTTGACTTTTACCCACAAAGTTAAATTAACAAATAACAACTTTATTTTGCAGGGTTTTGCCATTTGGCCATAGCCACGTTTGACAGAGCTAAGCTATGGTGGAATGAAAAGTTTCCCCCTCACTGACTCATCTGAACTTTGCTCTTCAGGCAGACTGTCACTTGGCAACTGGCAACTGTGCTGTGGAAAAATAGTGTTTAATTACGCCATTCTTTATAGTATTTTCTCCTTGTTGCCTGGCATCTGGCGGTCTTGGCTGGTGTTCACATTTGTGGGGTTTTAAACTGTTGTTGTGGTTCCATGCTGTCCATGGTGTTGCCTTGGAATGTGAGCAGTTGTCACATATCTTTGCACCCTTTGAGGGATTGCCACGCGACCCAGCAGCAGGCAGACATCCTCTGATCTGCTCTTTTTCTGGGCTGAGCTAAGTTTAGAGGCCTGCAGAGAGGAGCGACCTGAGAGGATATGTGGGTGCAGCACCAAAACGGAGGCCTCTGCTGCCGTATTGGCTGTGCTTTGAATGCTCCAGTCAGCATATTGTTTGGTCTGGCATGCTGCATAATTCAACTCAGTTAATCGAGGATTACTGTTGACCTGTACAGTATGTGCCCTCAAAACTTAGTCCGTCCTTAAATTCTAACATCTGGAAAGTCTGTGGAACATGTGACGTTGTTGGAACAGACTGTGGAAGACCTTTCTGCTTAGCTTGAATCTTTCTTTTTTTTTCAAGTACAAAATGTAAAGCCTACAGTTGAACATAGAATCAACATAAAAGTAATGCAAACACATCAAAATAATCCAATATATTACAAAACAAAACAAATGACAAAACTACTAATAAATAACAAAGCCTATGTAAAAATGTGTTTTACTTGATTTCTCAAGCTAATAATCATATAATTTGCACTATTCAGTGTGGAGTGGTGAGGTTTAGATCAGGGAAGAACACCATGGAAATATACCATTCATTAGACCCCAGAAATGTTCAGAATACCTTCATGTCTCATTCCACAATGGTGTGCAAGTGATAAGTTCCACACCTAGCACAAGAAAGATCTAACTCTTTATTTTTAATGCTGTAGGTTTTTTTATTCCCAGCTTCATAGAAATCCTTTTCTCGGCTGTCCAAAAAATCTTCCACAGCTGATATGATGTCAGCATCGGAAGCAAAATGGGTTTCAGCTGAAACCTTTTTCATTTGTTGGAAGGGAAGAACGTCTGAAGGGGCCAAATCAGGTGAGCAGGGTGGGTGTTGAACTAGTTCAAAATTGCAATCTCGGATATCAGGCAGTAAATACATAATCACTGTATGTTTGCCGTTTGTCCAGCTAGTACAGCTCATAATCACTTAGCTCAAATGAATGCACTTAATGTACACAAACGGCCAAGGATTTAGGATTATATTTCTTCCACAAAAATATATTTGTAGCCCTTGCTGACTCAGAACTTGGAACCTATCAGTCACGTCTCGTGACTCAGTTAATGGTTCACACTGTCACTGTCACAGTGAGAAGATCCGGCGTTCTAATCTGGCTCTGCCTCTCTGCGTGCAGTTTGCATGTTCTCCCCATGTCTGCATGAGTAATCTTTCTGGTTTCCTCGCACAGCTCAAAGACATGCAGGTTAGGTAAACTGGAAAGTCTAAATTTCCCGTAGGTGTGAGTGTGAGTTTGTCTGTCAGTGTGTGATAGGCCCTGTGATAGACTGGCCACCTGTCCAGTGAGCCTGTTGCGGAATGAATGCTGGGACAGGTTCCAGCCCCCCATGGCCCCCGCAAAGGATAAGTGGGCATAGAGAATGGATGGACTCAGGAAGGACTGATTACAAAGCCAACATATCAGCATATTGGAACCATGACAGTCCCTGCTGCTTATGTAATATCTCTGTTTGGCTTCCTCAGCTCATCTCCCGATGCGTTACGTTTTCCCTCAACAAATGTATTCTAATTGAGCGAGAATATGTTTGTCACAAATTTATATGTATGTGTTGTATAGGCAGATTTTAAGATTGTAAAGTTATTCACTGTAGCAAATGGTCATCATTGCTGCCTTCCACACCACAGTAATCTGTTCTATTCTTTTTTGGGATTGTGTACAATGAGTATTGTTAAACCTTTTAATTGTTAGTATTTTGGTAAAATATTTTAATTTACATTCAGTTATCAAAGATACACTTTTATAAATGTTCATCGTATAAACATATGCTTTAGCTGAGATGCTGTGGCATTTATTGTGATGGTTAATTATATTTAACTCTTTTGAATGTCTTTGAAAATTGTACAGTAAAATTGCAGAGTATATACAGTGGGAGAAAGGGGGGGACACGGGTTATTGCATCTCACTTGGCAGTATCCCTTTACCCTTACTGTTAACTGTTCAAATAGAAAAGTAATATTCTATAGCTACATGTTGAGCTCTGAAGTTCCATGCTGATTACAGGCATGACTCCAACGATCTGTAGTGTTTAGTGATTTACTTTTTAACTGTAATCCAACTCTGTTATTATTAGTGCAACAGACAGGTATTTGTAGCTCATAAACAGACAGGTAATGTGCTTACAGTTCACTGAACTCCTGACATGCGTGTATTTAAGTAGAGCCCTCAAATTACCACTGCTCAAATGCTCCAGGTAACCTAATAACTTATAGTTTGTGAATGATGTGTCACTGAGACGTGCAGGTCTCTGAATGCAGAGTGGGAATATTTAAAGTTGGCGAATAAACAAATGTAAAATGGCATAAAACTAAAATATGTAAAAACAGGCAGGTAATTAAAAGCAGTCTATTGCCAAAATAAATATAAAGAATATGTATTTGCTAGATAGATATGACAGACAGATGAGATGAGGATAACTGATGATAGTACGACATCACATCACCAGTGAAGGGGAAAACTCAGTTATGCCACTGTTGCAAAACTCAAAATCACTCGTTTCAAGATTTTACTTCAGCTTTTCCTTTAACTGAAACTATATTCACACGTTACTTTAAAAACAGAATTTAGGAAGAGGTGTTGCTCCTGTCAGCCTTTTTTAAATCCTTCTGTTTGTCCTCTTTGTTGTCATCCTCCTTCATCTTTCTCTTTATCCACAAGCACCAGGAAAAGGACATGACCTGATTTTAGTCCTAATAATTATAATTAACATTAACATTATTATCAACAAT
>OMOW01021994.1:0-16927 GCA_900312555.1 Lamprogrammus exutus | reverse complement strand
AGTGTTTGTGGAAATGGGGTGGTTGCTTTACTGCAAATATACACTTTGGTTGTTGTTGTTCCTGAAAAGAGGATATGTAAGGGCACATACTATTTGACTGATGTGAGACGCACATATCTCTTAAAGGGACTCCAGGGGGACAAAGACAGACCATCTGGTATTGCTGACTCTCTGTCCAAATGTAATTTCTTAATGCACTCTGAGAAACAGATCTAATAAGAAGTGGAAGAGCCTCTTCAATAATGAAACCCCACCTGCATCCGTGCTGCAGAATGAGGGCTGGGGCCCGAGAGGCTTCATAAATAACAGAGGCCAGACCTGACACATGCTGCTCCAACGTCTGGGAACCGCCAATAATCCCTCTCATCTACTAAGATGCTGTTCTTGCAGACAGGGGTGGGGGAGGACAGGCACCTTGCTCAGTTGGTGTGCCGTCATCAAGTCTTAGCAAATGCAGCCCAGTGCAGCAGCTTTACTCCGTTAAACTGTTCTGCAGAGGGAACATCGTGGATGCTCAATAACCCCACAAAAGAGAGACAAGAAAAGCAGGTTTATTTGATAATATAATAATATTTACAACACATCGGTTTTCCGCTGCCATACGTCAAACGTCATAAATAATGGAGAGATTTTTAAAATACAGTATGTATATTTTTATTGGCAGACTTATGCGAGACAAACCAATATGATCATCAAATTAAATTGTTTTGCTTGTTTTTGTTTACACGTCACACACATATTCAGATTATTTATGATACTCAAGTCTTTCATTACGTTCATGTATAGTTAGAATGTAGAGTTTGGCAGATTGTGCATTGCGTATGTACGCGCTCTAGTCATCTGTTGTGTTTTTATTTTGAAATATATACTTATCCACCTGGATTCAAAACATGCGATGCTTTTGATGTTTTGCGAGATAAGACATCAGAATCATCATGTTTAGTCACGCATTATCCTAGATGTTGTCACAAGAGCTTTGCTGTGAGACAAATTAATTTCTTCTCCAATATTTGAGATAAATCCCCTGTAGCAATTAACCTGTATTGGAGAAATTAACCTGTGCTTGTCGCTATCTAATAACCACAGACTCTCGAGGCTATAGCTCTTTACCCCTCTCCCTTCCTCCTTGTTTGGGAATGGATTGCTGTTATGTGTTCCTTATCTCTATATTCTATGTTTAAACATGATTTGTAGTCCCTTAAATACAGTCTCGTGAAGACTTATTGATTTGCGCTTAGATACCGTCTATGCAAGAGCACAGAGGAACATCCTTTTGTGACGGACCTCCTCCCTGCTCTGCAATGAAAAGGCCCTTTCTTGTGAAATATAATGTGACCCTTGCTCCTGTTCTTAAGACGGACCAGCGGCTGACAGGGCTGCAGGCTGTCCTCGCCATGAAAAGATAGCGCTGTGCTGAGCCCTACCGATTGACCCAGCGAGCCTCGTGACTCTCCGGTTGTGTCTCGTGAACATGATTTATTTAGTTCATAACTTCTCAAAGAGCAGCTTTCACACGCTGCAGGAAGTGATTGAAGAGATAATGATAGCTGTGTGTTTAGCGCTGTAAATCAGGTGAGTAGTGTAAGCTCGACAGAGGGGTTTTTTCCCCCCAATCGTCCGTCTGCATCAATGCCTGTGTTTTTGTAATGGTGACCATGAAGGAGAGACGCGTTTTATCCCCCTTCAGCTGCCGAGTGCCTGAAATATTTAACAAGGACTGCACTATTTTTGGAGTTGTGCTCAGTTTGTTGTGCAGCTTACGTAATATGTAGTTCTGTTTCAGCCCAGTGTGTACGGTATTTTTTTATACCGAACTAATATTTTAAATGGCTGAACCGCTCCGTTCTCGGAGATGAGCACTCCTCGTTGTGATGATGAACGCTCGGCTAAATGAGGTTTTGTGCTTCGTGAGGTAAAGTAGTAAAGTTGTTCTGTAAAAACAAAATGGATTTCATATCGTCGTCTTATATAAATCTGGATATCTGTTGAGTCCTCATGAGTTTGCAGAAATTTGTGAAGTCTTTGCAGCAAAATGGTACTAAACTATTTAGAGGGTATTGAATAGCTGAGATTTGTGATAAAATCTGAACACAATATGCACAATGAAGTCAAGAGCCATTATAGATAAAGTCTCATTTTCATCAAGTAAGCAGAGACGGTTGGCATCTGCTAATGTTGCTATTGATCATCTTATCTCTCTTCCCTTAAACTGTACCCATCTCTCCATTTCTTTCTCTCAATCTGTTTCCCTCTGTCCTTCGCTCTCGTGTTCTCCTCCCTCCTCTTCTCTGCCTGTGAGGTGTCAGATTCTGTGACTCATACCCTGGTGTGGAGGATGGGAGGAAGGCCGGGATGAAAGAGAAGAGGGGAAAGTCATTTTGCAGATAGAGAGAGTGACCTTCATCCAGTAAGAAGGATGGGATGAAAGCTGCAGTTAATACCCTGCCAAAGTGTATTCTCCACATGCCAAAAAAAAACATTCAGAATGATATATGGGGCTAAACTAAGCTCTCTAATAATAGGAAGCATGCTATTGTATAGGCAAAGCAGGGCAAATGATCAGAAAATGCCAGCCTTAAATCCAGAGGAATAAACACTCGGGGAAAAGACAAACTGCATAATCTAATTAACAACAGCACAGCAGCATATGGCATCTAAAGACACTTAGAGCTTTCCCTAAATTTAAGATCTGCAGTGAGTCCCCCAGATGAGTCTGCAGCAGAGATAAGCAAAGCGAGATGAAAATGATACATGCCGTCTCCATGCTAACCAACGTCTGTGTAAATACACACAAGGCTCAGGCATTGTCACCGTGTGTCTGGAACCAGCAAACCACCTAGGAGATAACAACTGGCAGCCCAGAAACAAGGCCGCGTGAGGTTCATTATCTGCACTTGTGTTGTTTTCAAACGAGAGAGAAGAGGGAACTACTGAATGCGTACCTAATGAGGAGATGGATCCAGTGTGAAAACACAAATACATGACTAAGTCTCTCGCAGAGAGGCCATATTTTTTCGAGGGTGTATACTTATTAAAAACAAATGAGGAAAAACTGACTAAATGCTGCCTCAGCCTGGCATTCAGAGGAACTGATCAATCAGTTAAACTTTTGTGCGCTAGCTACTGAATTTGCTCATTGTTATGCAGATTGTGACAGAGAAGGTGATCTGTTTCGAGGCCATTGAGACCGACTGTTATGATCCTAAGCTGCACTGACAAGAAGAGGCCTGTGAGTATTGATTCCTGTCACTTTGAGATATGACAGTTCTCACAAATGCGACCACTTCTAATGTCAATAAATTACACATGGTCGACATGCTGTTGTCCCATTAAACATGGGACAGCATTGCTACAGTGGTCAGACATAATGTGCCTTTGATTGCAGATGAGGGACTCTCTCGATTATGGTGCAGTCAGAAGTAGTTTGGGGGATGAGGAAGGTATTATAACATTTTGTCATGAGTTTATTTCATAACCAAAAGGAAACTGCTCACTTCAAATCAGCACATTTAGCTGTGGCGGCACCATTTACCATACATTAGTATAAACAATTGGCAGGAAACGTTGCAGCATTTGTCAACTCTTTAAAACAGCATAGATTATGGACTAATAGTACACCGCCTTTGGATCATGTTAAATTGTTAAATAACTCATAACTGAATAAAAGGACCAATCAGCTGTGTGTGTTTGTGTGTGTTTGTGTGTGTGTGTGTGTGTGTTTTTGAGTGGCTGCAGTGAGCATGGTGAAGCAGCAGGAGAGTCAGTGGTCCGCTAACCCTCTGTGGGACCTTGTGGCTGACAGGCTGCTTGAAGTTCAGGCTGACACCGCTATGTATTAACACCAAACGAAGGCAGAATCTGATTGGAGAGGACAGTCCCCTCTGCGCCAAGGGTCGACCCCCTCCCATTATATGTGACAGCGCTGAGACAGACACGCTGAGAGATGAAACACTGCTCTTTAATTTCAAGCCTCTCCTGTTTCTCTCCCCTCCTCCAACCTCCAACCTCAGTGGAGAGATTGTGGAAGTGCAGCTATGGTGCGGGGGCTTTTTAATCCTCAGATGAAATCGAGTGGCTTTTAAAGTCTTAAATATTTGAACTCTTACCGTCAAAGTGCCATAAGCTGGAGCTACATGATGCGTATTTGACATCCAGGAGTGTGTTTAGCGAGAGCTGATAGAGCTGACAATTTGGTGCAATACATAAAATGATAGCTCTAAATCCTGAGAAAACGTTCAAAGTTTCTTCATTTATGCATCATTTTTGGTTCTATTCTCAGTCTTTGTTTTGAGATAACTGTGTAGCATGATTTATAAAATGCTCAATTTATCTAATCAAGTTGCCTCTGCCTAAAGTGCTCAATTTGTTTGGTTTTGCGCAAACTTAAGCTTTGTTGGTCTATCAGTGTATCGTCTGTTTCTCCCCATGTTGTCAGATTCATAAGCAAAACCTCCAAATGCTTCTAACTGAGGATGTCTGGAATCGTACACTGTGTACGTGTGTGCTGTGTGTAAATACTGTGTTCGTTTGCACACTTTAATTGTCTTATTTACATGTTTGTGTATTCTGATTTTGGAGTTTAGACTTGTTGGTTTTGACAGAACCCTTTTATCTCCTGTTGGTTAAGTTGGTTAATGACAGATCGCTGCAACAAACCCTGCCGCGAAACTCAGCAACTCAACGCCGATCAAAGGCTGTCTACTCCTGCGCTTTCAACTGGACACTTTTTATATATATATATGCGTGCGTGCGTGCATGAGTGAGTTGTTGGCTGCTTTTATCCCAGCAGCTGAATGTGGTTTTGGCTGTGCTTTGTTCTGGTGCACACATTCCTATGAATTTTGTCTGTCTGTGTGTGTGTGTGTGTGTATAGGAGTTTGTGCATGCATGGGTGTGAATAGTGTGTCACTCCTCGCCCTAACAGTGCGCGTGTACACACGTTGACACCCTCTCACTTACCTCCTCTATATGTGCCCAGCCGGGGGACACCCTATCCTCTTTCCCTCTGTGTGTGTTTATCCCGTGGACACATAATACCGCCGACCCCTTCTATGTACTGAATGCAAAGGGGAACCCTGTTTCCTTCTGTCACCATGGAGACAAGGCGTGTCCTCATTCCTTTGCCCTATGTTTCCTCTAAGCCTGCTGTGTGCTGGTTGTGCGAGGGACATGGTTGTCTCTGAACAGGTGTCCAGTCCTCTAGACAAGCGGGTTGTACAACATCCTTTTCATCTCCACAGTCTCCATGGAGCGGATGCTTCTGAAAACATGGCAGGAAGAAAAACAATTGCTGGTGCCTGTCAAGGGATGTACACTGGTTGCTTTTATCCACGCTGTCTTTGATGAATGCTTCATGGAAGGCAAAGAAAAACACCTCTTGTTTTTGGATATCTTTAATAAGATGCAAACTCAGTTACTATTTTTGAATTGTTAATAATAAACTGAAGACCTATGTTCCTCATGGTAATTCGCCTTTGAGTGTTCATTGCTGTATTTCAACGCATGCAATGAATCATATCAGAAGCTCCTGCATAATGGATTCGGTCTGACAGGGCAGTGCCGTGTTTAAACAGACAGCGACACGGGAGCACAGCCTCTGTCCTGGTCTGACTGTATTTTGGCAATATGGCGCTGCGGTCTGCCCTTTGGCGTTCTGCGTTACCAGCTCTAATATAGAACAGGGCGGCTCTGTTCACCCTGGAACGCTGCTGCTTGGGATTCTGGAAATGGGAAGTTCAGAGGCTCTCCGCCCTCACACAAGCACAGAGCACATGCCTTGTTATCAGCCCACAGAACAGCACATAATGATCCCTCCAACCATTAACTCCTAATGTAATAAACCGCTAACATTTTAGCCATGCCCTTCAGTGACTAAACATAATGAAGTTAGCCCGTGGGTTGAACAAATGCACTCTATGATAGCATATGTTCAGGATGCTACAAAGAGAAATGAATACTTTGTCTTGTATCTGTAGCTGACAGCAAGGGGGGTGTTTTTGTTTGATATTTATGGAAATGGTATGTAGACGATCATTTAACTAATACATTTGCAAGTCAATCCAATGAAATTATCTCTCAAAAATCCATGAAGTCTCATCAGTAAAATGACTTTGCTCCACTCATTATCTCATTTTGATGGGCTGTCATGTCATGCCACATACAACGCAACACATACAGGCAGTAGATTCCACGTGATGTCTTAAGAAGGATGTGTGTGAACGTGTCTTTACAAGCAGCCGGTGCATAAATAAATCAGTCAAGCAGCAGAAGTGTTTGCGCACAAAGCAAGAGCAATAAACCTGCCTGGAATGAATCTCTCAGGAATAGCACCTCATCTAAAATAACACCCATTTATTAAACATGATCTCCTCACATGATCGCCAAATGTACACACCACCAGCGGCGTGCAATCGCATGCGTGCATTATCGTCAAAAACGCTGGAGCCTGTGATGTTTTCCTCATTACTCAGGCTGTGTGAGTAGAATTGAAACGGCACGTGTTAACATGATCCACACATTTACATCTCCTACTCCGTACTCAATCCTCACATATGCTGAAATATGAAAATCAGGATTGTATTGAAAAAAATTCTAAGTATTTGTGACATCATCAAGAAGCCACAATTTACAGTTCGGGCTTCCACTAATCATATTTATCCACTAAGTATGGAATTGCAAATCAAGAGGAAATGTACTGTAAATAATTCCATAAGCTAATTATAGCGTTCGTGCTGAGACCACGAGTAACCAGGTGCCTCACACATTAATCACCATTGCTTACGTCACGGAGGAGACATGCATGCAGCCGCTGTCACACACATTCTGCTCGCGGTACAGATGCTTCTCATTTGCTGCCTCTGTGTAATGTCCGCTCTATTTCCTGAGAATAGAGCTGACTGAGATTGAGTAAATAAATCGACGTCGCCATAGAAACTACAAACATTTCCCATTTGTACAGCAACTGTTTTGGATCGAGTTTGATTAAGTTTGCAGGAACCTCACACAACACTTTGCTCTGAAAGCAAATTTCTATTTCTTTTTTTTCTCGTTTTTTTACTCAGCCCACAATCTGACAAAGGGCTTATCCATTAATGAAGACACAGATAGTGTGTGTTCGTCATCGATGGACCCCACAGTTCTAGTCAATATTCCGCACACAGTGGTCTTCATTATGACTCGGTTATGAATCACCATCAATATTACATTGACTCACACTGACGAAGTTCCTCACACAGACACATTTGAGCTTCAGTTTGTCCTCTACTAGCTTGCAGTCTGTTAAACTCAGAGCGTTCGTTCGGTCAGCGGTGCAGTTAGAAGCAGTGCGAGCCAGCTGCTTGCGAAAAATGACATGAACACAACCATTTGTTTTAATAAGGTCACGTTATGTTCAGGGAATGATGACGCCGACGTAATGTGTGTATGAGCAGTGTGTGCCCACGAGCCAACATCCATGCATACATTTTCAACCACTTATCTGGGGTCATGTTTTTGAGATGTCCCATAGAAATCAACAGTGGTGTTATGTTTATGACTTGTCTGACATATTTTACAAAAGCGTGTTTTCAGTGCCGGCACTACATATTAAGCCACATAAGCAGCTGCTTAGGGCCCCCATGATGGTCAGGGGGGCCCCTATGTTAGTTGGTATGATAGTCATTTAAAAAAAACAGATTTTTTGATGCTGTGATGTAAACAATGCAAACAACACGCATGCTTCACTAGAAAACACTGATGTCTTAGGTGTAGTAGATTTAATTAGTTTGTGATAATTGTCACAGTTTTGTCCTATCATTTTTAATATTTATTTATTTAGGTATTTATTTGTGCTCTGTTCAGTTATATGTGGTACATTTAGCTCTTTTTTTTAGCTGATAAATTCGTATTAGAATTCAATTATTACAAGACAAACTAGCCTGTCATCATTTTGCTGTGGCCCGTAAAATGCTACGGCCGGCCCTGCATGTTTTACATCAACATCAATTTGATTTTTCTCAACAATTTCCTACAAACTCAAAGATTTTAATTGCCATTGGTCGTTGTGATTTCTCTCTCAGAGCAGCGCTGAAGGATCTCGGAGAGTTAGAGAACGAGCGCTGGCCTTCGTTTGACCTTGCGACCAGCGAATGAGCCTTGTTCATGCGTCTCCCTGCGTGCCACTCCCACATAAATATGAACTGTGAGCAGGACTTTGGAGACGGGGGGTTGGGAGTGACCCTCACACTACGACTACTCATGCACGGAAAGGTACAAGACACCTACTTCCATTATGATCAGTGCTTATGATTGAATGTGTGCTGTAGTACTCATTTTCAGCTTGAGATTTATAACTGCTTATTAAATTACATAACTGATTATTGGAGGTGATAACTATTTCAATGTGATTAAGGATTAGAAGCTTACATGTGTTTGCATTTATCAATTGCATTTGTGTAATTACTTTTTATCTCCTTGTACTTTAGGAGGTTGGCAGCATCATAGGAAAGGTGAGGTTCATGTTTTAATTCTGCTGTGATAAGTACAGCCTTTTCTTTTGCATCATCTAATCGTATGTAAATCAGAATTGTTTTCCATCCCTCTAAACCTAACATTTTATTTATTGATGTCTTTTGTGTTCACTCATATTAAGCCTTTATGGAATTGTTTCCCCCTCAGTCTTGATTCCACTTTGAAATCAACGGCAAACTGAAAGCCTTGTAACAAATGATTGTTTTCCAAATATCCTCGTCCCAAATGTAATTGCCTGAAGCCAACCCTCACGTGGCCACCCCACCACCCCCACCATCCCTAATGCAACACAGTAATCCATCAAACAGAAGCATTAGTGCACTGACTGCAAGCCTCCTGTTGAAACTGAGCTCCAAAGACATATTACTGTTGGCCCCTTGTGGGCACTTTAACTGTCTGAGAGGAAGGGCCTGGATGCAGGATGACGCTTCAGCGGTTCATACCACCATGCCTTGTAATTCAAAACAAAGAACATCAATAGAAGAAGACCCAGTCGCAAAAAGACATGAAAAGGCTGTACAAGGAATGTGGAAGGTAAAGAGTGCTGGAAGGAGACATGTCGCAATGGGTGCTGCAATGTGTTGCAGAGATCAACATATCTTGGAGAGAAGAGTGGATGGAGATAAGGAGAGAGAGAGAGAGAGAGAGAGAGAGAGAGATTTGGCTGTGCAGCCCGATATAGAGGCACTTGATCTGCAGTACTTGAACTAATAACGTGCCACTCCACCCTCCAAACATTTTTCATTCCTATCTCCTAGGCAAATATCTCATCTCTCTCATCTCTTTTCATCAATAGAACACAGACAGCAGTGTCACCGTGGTCCACAAATACTACATTTGACTAGAATAACACAGCTGAACAACTCATAAATAACAGGCTGGCTCAGCGTGCAAAATGAAATCGTCTCTGATTCTAAGCAAATGTTCATCTGTACATGTGTGGATATGAATACAGGGGTGACAACTATGGCCTTTAGCCAAAAGGTGTGTATGTGTGTGGCAGAAATATTACAAAATGTTCATGCTCAGGCTATGTAACAGCAGGGCTTCATAGACTGCAGGCAAACATATGTCCCCTTCAGGTGTACAAATGTCTCTGATTTCTCATTGAGACTGCTGAGTGCTGAGGACACCACTGAGATACATTGCATAGGGAAACTCTAGCTGAATTGTTCTATACAGCTCAATCAGATTAACATCGTTTGAAAAGGCAGGTTTCATGTGGATATCGAGGACGCTTAAATGTCAGTATTTTCCCAGCAAAGCACATTTGATTTCTGTCCTTCATCTTGTCTTCTGCAGAAAGGGGAGACTGTGAAACGAATACGCGAAGAGGTAAAGTATCAATGTTTTAGTGTTTTAAAGCACGACTGTCTTCATGTTTCACATGTAACATGGCTTCACGTCCTGCTAAGCACATTGTGCTGTTTATTGTTTTGTGTGTTTGTGTGCATCTATGTGTGTGTGTGAGTCATTTCTTTTGCTTTCTACTTCTCCATAACCATAATGACATCAGGTTAGATTTTATAGATCTGGTTGCCTGGTTGTTGTGTTGAATACAAAAGCTGCTTGGGCGCTATGCTGTCTGAAAAGCATACAGAACAGGTTAGAATAATCCGGACTACATTTCGGGCTAGTATTTTTTAATTAAAATTCTCCATCTTCATCTTCATTCTTCATTCAGTCTCTCCTCCTCCAGCTCCCTCATAAAATCCTCTTTTTGTCCTCTTTTCCATCTTAACATACCTTCCCTTTTCTCTGCTCGTCTCCCCATTTCCTCTTCATGAAACTCAAGGGTGCATTTGAACACATGCCGCTTGGTTAACTCTTTGTATTGAAGATAATTAGGGTGACACCGTGGTGCTAGATTTGATTCTCTCTCTGGCTTCTAAGGTTTTATGTTGGAGTTTATGAGGCAGAAGGATAAACAGAGGGATCTTGAATTCATGGGACAGTGCAGCCCTGCGGAGCTGCAGGATAACCGCTGACCCATAATATTCATCCATCCATTTACTCAGCCAGTCAGTTTGAGCTTTTGTTAGTTTCTCGCTGTGTGCGTCTCATCCTGCCAGTCCCTCCCCAGGCTTCATGTACAGCCACAGAGGGGGCATGACTCACTGGAGAAAACGTCCCAGAGGTCACAGCTCTGTCCTGTCTCGAGTCATGTGACTTTTTTAGCTCGGGGGAGATCTGCAGAGAAAAACATGGACACAAAGTGGAAGGAGATGAGGGCAGGAGATTTATTGTGCAAGGGCAATACCCCAAGGAGAAACTCTATTAGATTGTCAGTCTTGATACAGAGATGTGCTCTATAACTTTCAATATCACCTCCTCTACCTCATCTCACTCAGCCGTTCTGCTCGTGGATGTGCTGTCTGTCTGTGGTCACTTGAAAGTGTCAGTTTGAAGTGATGCTGCGGCGATTTGGGGGGAAATTACGTCTGATCTAGGAAGTTGGAGCCTTTTTGGTGATATTTGGCCTCACTTACCAGATCTGTAGGCATTTGAACGGACCCTGTCAGAACTGCGTGCTATTTCTTCAACTGCACAAAGATAGCAGTTACGCACGCAATATGAAAAGCTAAACTCATCTTGTTTCCTTTTGGGTGCTATGTTTCCTTAGCTTAACGCCCTGCATGTATATCACCACACGTTCCCTCAGCTACTTCACGTTATGGGGCAACATCGTGCAAGATGGGAGAAGGCACCTGGAAGTTACTATAGGACCATGAAAAAATACAGATGTTTCAGGGTAAATTGTCATAGGAAAATGCTTTCTTTGTCCACTACGAACCTGGTAGGTGAACGCCAAATATTGCCAAAAATGCTCCATCTTACAATTATTGTCGACTGTAATTTCTCAAAAACCCGCTACATTTTGTAAAATTGCTGGAGTATCACTTTCACCACAAGGAGATTGAGGTTGGCCTTTAAGTGACCCAGTGACCTCTGTCCTCACAGAGCACTGCTCGGGTCAACATCTCTGAGGGCTCCTGTCCAGAGAGGATCATCACCATCACTGGCTCCACAGACAGTGTCTTCAGAGCCTTCACCATGATCACGTACAAACTGGAGGAGGTAATGCATGCGACACACTGCCACCACACAGGTTTATGACTTAAAAAATCCACTTATTTGGTGTGTCTGACATGTAATAATAAGTCGTGGATGTTTGTCAAGTCTGAGTGGAGCCAATGTAACGTTTTGGTGCAAAAGTGCATGAGACCATTTCCTTCACCTCACCATTACCACTAATGTGCTTTTACCACTATCGATTATGCTCTAAACTGAAGCGATAGGAGGAAAAAGTTTTAGCTGCATTTCATAGCGTTCAAAGTGCTTTCAGGTAAGATTACACCACAGCTAATTATTTGTCATAAAAAATTGAAGCTGCTGATGCAAAAGCTTTTGACTCCTGAAAATACTGGAGTGAGAGGCGTGGCATAATGAGTGCAGAATTGTGTTTAACTTGCTAATTTGTAGATCCTTTACGTACATAGATGCCTATATAACTATACTAGCTACGTCATTACTTACTCTCCTCAAGTTCAAATGACATTAAATTTGTGCATATCAATGAGACGCCTTGTGTTCTACTAATGAGTTACAGGATAGATGCGAGGTTCCTCATGCTGTTAATCTCCATGGTGACTTTGTCTATCAACACGCTAATTAATATGGCGGAATATGAGCTCTCCTCACTCTGATTTGGCATTACTGCACTCTCTTACAAGGGAACGGGTGCTCCCTGCTCAGGTCGACAGCCGTCAGTAAACACAACACTGCATTAAAGATCTCTTGCACTCACCTCTTTCCACCCAATGTTCAGCTGAAGCTCTTGAGTTTCCATGGCAACATGTTGGATGACCCGCTGTGCACTGCTTCCACAATTCCACAATCGAGTGTTATATGTCAGATGTATCTAATTAAAAGCAAGGGGGGAGATTTCTGGGCGTCGATTATTAGATGCTTTTGTTTCTCTCACTGTACAGTTTATGATCAATCAGGGAGTGCAAACTTAGATAAATGCTTTAATTTGGCCTTGATGATTTGTATGTATGTGTTTGTGTGTGTGCATGTCAGTGTGTGAAACTGAAAGAAAGTGTTACGATAACAAAAGATGTGCAGTCCACACAAATGGCTTTTTATTCCCAGGTGTTGAGACTCAGCCGGCATGAAAGCCACAAATTCTTTCTGTATTGGAGTTCTTCCCCCCACCCGCAACACAATATGCGCTGGGGATTTAGCCCAGCAACTGTGCGTGAGCGGCTCTTGTGTAACCCACAGTCTTATTTCCGCCAATTCACTTTGAGAGTGTCTTTTTGCCCAGATGGCACAGAAATGCATTGGAATGTTTCACAGTTACGAAGATATGGCTCATATTTATAGATCAAATCAAGAAAATGACATCCAGAGTCTTGTGATTGTAAAGACGAGCACTTGTAATGAGATGATACATCAGAGAGCCCGATCTGCACCACTAAATATAGACAAGGAGCACAAGAGGGCACATTAGAATATGCTTTTCAAACTTAAAGTTCACATTTCCTTTCATAAATAAAATCCCTTGAGGGTCAATGAATGGTAAGCTCAGGTTTACCTCCACTTTGTTTTACTGCTACACATCCCTTTCAGTGCCGAGCAGCATTGCTTTGCATTCTGTCACACATTTTGTTCTCGACTGTGGGAGACAGCGCAGTGTATTTACATTTCAAAGAGACACACTGTTCAGTAATTAAGAGCTCAGTCTCCACCCGCTGCACAGCGCATGTACAGGCTGCTACCTGCACTGAGAAAATACTCATCAATTCACTGACGTATGTATTTAATTCATTTGTTTGAACTTGCAAAGAATTTTAACAACAGGCTGTACGTTCTATTGTTATGATTTTACACACCATAATCATTCTGTAAACCCCCATCTTCTCATTGTGCTGAACATGTGCTGACAGTCTTATTTACATATACTGTGTTTACCCCTGATACTCCTCTTTTGCTATCTATAGGTTTTGTTTTCGCCCGTCTGTCTATTAATCAGCAGCATTACTTGTAAAGTTATGAACCTATTTTTTCCCTGGATTCCTTGCGTCTATCTGCATCCATCCATATAGGCCACACCCATCTGCACCAAACTAGGTTTTCTGCCATTTTGAATTTTTTTTATTATCATGGTCTTGTCAATAACCTGTTAAATTTCATCAACTGTTGGCGGAGGTATGCACTCGAATCAGTGGCCCTCTATTTTATATTGTTTCTTGTTTTATATGATCACCTTTTATCTTAACACAAATTCAAAATGGAACCGATATACTGTATAGGTTAACTTCACCTTAATCTTATTAGAAACTATTGCTTCTTTAATGTTGTCTCCTTTTAACTCGCTACGTTAACATGCACCCAATTCTGTGATAATTTGCCTATATTGCTATTCAGGAAAAAATGCGATTAAGTTGTGTACATGGACGGAATTGATAGAATTCCACATTTTCTGGGAGAAATTGCAGTATGAGGAGAGTCCTCCGTTTGAGGAAATGCATACAGAGGGTTTTTATTCCGAATAAGATGGCAGCTCGCCTGAAGAAATCGATTTCCAATTGCATAATCTAGGTCTGTTACTCGTTTATGTCAATTTATACCAATTTCTATTGTGTTATGGTGTATAAATGATGTTTGAGAAAATCAGTTAATTGCCTTAATGCGCAGTATGATGGAAGCAAGCGTCTTTAAGATTAAGGAGAAGGTGGAACTCCTCCCATCCAAGAACATGACATGTGATTGACAACTGAGGGGCTGGGTCCCTTTGTGGTAAATTGTGGTATTTTCAGGCGCTGAAATGTTTTTCCCAAATCAGATTCTACGAGTAGGGGTGGTAGGGGCGCTACTGATATTATTCAAAGAGAGCTGGATGTAATCAGAATTACAGCCAGCTCTTAAATCAGAATTTAAGAGGTTTGTCATATAACCATTATATCCTAATTCCATGTCAAAATACAGTTTTTTCATACTCTCATACATTTTTCATTTGCATTTTTCTCAGTGTATATTTATTATGGTATTTTAAATCAAATCTCATTTTATAGCAGACAAACTACTGTAAAAATGTTACATGAATGATGCTCATGTAACCACAATGCAAAGATGTCTTTCATGTTCCATTAGCTGATTTTATACTCATAAGCTCTCTAGAAATTACTCACAGGGTTATAGGTTTTTATAGTGGGACAAGGTTCAGTCTCCCTGTGGCAGGAAGGACCCTTGAACGCGGTGTTCTGGCTCGGTGTTGTGAAGCACAGGGAATAGCTAACAGCACAGTTTGCACACCACCACCGCTACAATTAATGTTTACCCTCTCAGCCATCCATATGATGATTAAACAGCCTTCTCAGGTCCACGCTGGACTTGGCTGCGTGGCGTAGCCTGCAGGCTTCTCTCCCAGCACACACTGAGGCACCGTGATACTGAGGCAGTGGTTAATCAGGTGCAGATGAGGGACTGTTCTTTTCTCTGTCTCCCTCTCCACCTGCCTCATGCAGGGGATCCCACCAGCAACCATCCCAGTTTTCCATCCAATTTATGTTGTCGCAGCAGAAGCTGTGCACAGGATAAACTCAGAATGATCAGTGCAATGCTGGATTCAGTCTTCACAGTTTGGCCGTTTGAAGTGGATGAATGGATGTTCACTGAGATGGTAAAAGTGCAGCTAATAAGCGATGGTGTAGACTTGGCTCATCGTGATGTGGAATATTAAGATGTGTAAATTTAAATTTTGCTGAAGTTTGCGTTTTGATGTGTCATATTTAGTATTCCAAATGTTCTGCCAAGTTACTGAATAAAGTACTTGAGAAAGTGGATAAGTGTGTTAAAATTAATGAGGCCAATTGAACGATTGCCTATTTAAGCTCAGTGCCTTTTGGCCGGCTGTTCAGTATGAATTATTGGACTTATTTCTCCATCGTTTCCCCACCTTGACTCCTCCAGTCAGGTTTCTCTGCTCCTCTGGCTCCTCATTCTCACTGACTTTCCACGTTTTTCTTCGCCGATATCTGTCTCCCTGCAGGACTTGACTGCGTTGGTGGCCAACGGCACCATCAGTTCCAAGCCTCCAGTCACCTTGCGGCTGGTCATCCCTGCCAGCCAGTGTGGCTCTCTCATCGGCAAGGGAGGGGCCAAAATAAAGGAGATCCGAGAGGTGAGTGGCCAGAACACAAATGTACTCCATCCACACAGGCTGGTCCAACACACAGATACAAAGAGAATGAATCTGCCACTGAAAATGCTGGAAACAACACACAATGATGCAGCTGCAAAGAGAGATATTTCATTTTCGGGTTCTGCTGTTTTTGATTCTATACTGTTCACAAAATAGCCTGCTGCATAATTATGTTACTACATTTGAGTGATGTTGTAGATCTTATTGAATTGTTGCTCCAGTTTATAAATTAATTTTTAAAGGAGATGATGAAATCAATCTAAATGAATGGAATTATAGAAATTAATTATTCAATGAACAATGTATGTCATTCCTCTGCACATACTGTTGATCAATCCATGCAAAGCAAGTTGGAGCAACAGACAAATATTTCAAAATGTAAAATAATAAATAATACACCCAAACAGAGCTGTAAAACACAGATCACAGTGCATTATTAAAAGAAACAATAAAGCACAATAACAACTGGTAAGTCAATACAGGGAATAGAAATATAACAATTCACATAACAGCATAATGGCATGTAGTATTTATTATTTAGTATACAATTACAGACTAAAACCAGACTGAAACTGGAGTTAATACGATACAGGGCCAGTCCAGATAGATCACTTAACACAACGCGTGCCTCAACAGCGGCAGCTTTGAGGAGAATCATCTCGTCTGCATTTAGGACCAGTTCAAATGTTGGGATCGGATTTGTCAGATATGTTGCCCTACATTTCAATGTAAGCTGCCGACAGCGCTACAAATAGAATCAGTGTCTCTCATTTGCTTTGCCAGCAGTGACATCCAGTTAAGACGTGTTGAGAGTTATTTCCACAGAATACATGAACTCCCGCAACAATCATTCCCACATAGGCCAATGAAAATCCTTCAGTCTTGCACTGACATTGTAAAATGTGTTGCTCATCTAAAGTTCTACCCTCACCAGCACTCCTTGCCTGCAGACATTCTATCTTAGTGATGCATCAGCTAAAATTAAGACTATGATGTCTTCTTATCGTCGATGACTCATTCAGTATAAGGTCAGCACAGCCAGCAGAGACAAAGACTACAGCAGTGGAATGATGTCTTTCTTATCTCCAAAATCAAACTAATCCATTTATTCAACCCCCCCCCCCCCACACCCTCCTCCTCTGCTGTTCTACTATGTGAACAGCCGGTGGGGGGGTAGTGTCAGTTCTGCAACGTCAGAGCGCGTGGGGG
>OMOW01021988.1:12961-26113 GCA_900312555.1 Lamprogrammus exutus | reverse complement strand
AAGCAAAAAAAAAGAGTGATGGCAAGTGCAATGTCAGTCCAGACTCCACAATTCCTGCCACAACACTGGGACCAGAGGAGGCAATTCAAGATTTGTGTGACAGCCTCAGCACTGGTCCAACTGAAGGAAAGACCAAAGATCCAGCAAAGAAGCTAGAGGAAGAGTGGCAACTACAAAGTATTCGTCTCCTTGAGGCCTTGCTGGCGATTTGTCTACACAGTGCAAACTCAGTCCTGCAGAAGATGGAGCCAGAACTTTCTTTTCAGGTATGTCATTTCGTATTCTACTATTCATTTATTTATTGTATATTTTTGTTGATTATTTGATTTTGACGTCAAGACCATACTATACTGAATCATAACACTTTTACCCCAACCTCATTTTCATAGCTCCAGTCAGTGGAGGAGACCCTGTGTGAGGTGAGAGACCAGCTCTCTCGCTCAGGGGTGGTGAATTCTGACCTTGCCATTCCGCTGTTTGATTCTCTCCTGAGAGTGGCGTTGGCTGAGGTGTCATCCTGTTCTGATCCCCCAGAGGAGAAGCCAGATAGGGTGAGTCCTGTCTGGGAAGAAACAGTGAGTGCAGTTACATGCACCTTTTATGTTCTCAAGTTGTTTGGACCACTTGTGTATCAAGAGACCAGTTCGGGTTCACCTGTAAGGCATCAGACACTTGATTCCTCTACAGCTCGGTGCTATCCAAGGCCATCATACTCTGCAGCTCTTGACAAAATGTTTTTGTACTGATTTTCATATTGATTCTTTAAGTCTTAAGCTATGAAATATTTATTGCAAAATGTGTCAAACTGTCACAACCCTCTTCTCAAGCTTAGAAAGAACCTCTCCATATACTCAACCTTTAACAACTCATGTACAATTCACCAGCATTAGTTAGCTTTAGCTACTCAACAGGTAGCAAGTAACATTTGAAATATTTGGTGTTTTAATGTGTATACATTTTGTTTTCATGTATGTTGTTTGTCCAGACATGAGTATGTATGGCCCTTGTGGGGATGTGATATAGTATCTGTCATTGTTTGGAGGAGGGCTGTATAGAGATAATTACACCCCAAAATGAAAACGTGAAGAAAATATTTTTTCCACAGCAAAGAAAGAACAATCAGGATTTAATTAATGTTACAAACAGATTTCTATGATTGAAATAACAATAGGTGGCCAAATAATGGTTGCAGTCTGAAGATGGAAAGTTAAACTTAATTATGACTTAATTATCCCATAGTTGCAGAGTAAAGTAGATTTTTGTTTACATTGTCTTCTTTTTTTAAAAGTATATATATATTATCATCCACAAGTCTGGCGCTGAATGCCATGTCTGTTAACGGTGTCTGGACAAGAGCAGAGTTCTTCACCTAACTGGTTTGTGTTATGCAATGATTATTTATTTTTCTCTTTGGAATCCCTCTTAAGATTATGTTCAGCACACAGGATTACAGTGAATTTTTTTTTTTAAATCAGAAAAGTGGAATCAGGGAACAGATGTTCTACTAAGAAAGAATTCACAGTTGAAAACAGACTTATTTAGAATGTTGCAGCACAATTCTTGACAGTGGATATGGAAAACTTTGCAGATATCTTGAAGATTGCGGAACTATGAGCAGTGACTATTTGCAAATTAAAAGTCTCGTCACCTCGTTTAATCTACTGCATCTTTTGGTGACATTGACAATGAGTTGACAATCCTCCTGGTGTGCTGTACACCAACATACAATGTGATACCTCTTGTTTGACCCAAGCAGGTCATGCAGATGTAAAAAGGCTTGACTTCATTTTGAAATCCAATCAGGTCATTGATTTTACACTTTTTTTTTACCTTTTTAAAAGGAAAATGTCCCATTTATTTTATTGGTGATTCCATATAATCTGCACAAATATACAGTATATAAACGGAATCAGTTTATTGTATAATCAATAACTCCTCTTGATTTTCTCTGAACGATGCCAAGACAAATCGTCAAATCTGCCACAGTAACACCCGCCTCCTCGCTACTGATGCTGTCACTGTAGGCAGCATCAAAGGAAGCCCTAACTCGCGGTGCTGTGTAGTCTGATCAGGAACAGCCAAGTTACAGCGTAATCATACCAGTACAGACAAAAAGATGAAACACGATGATCATTTCTCTGACTTTTTGACTGTCCCTTTTGGGTCTCTTTCATCTCTGAGCCTGAAATGTGTTTTCCAGAAGTCTTAAAATGCCTATCTGACTAATCCTGTCCCAGATAGAGGATTTAAGCATTTATATAACAGACTTACCTATTTTCTAAGAGCTTAGTTCTTTCTCAGTAAGCCCAGAAGTGTGGTTTGTGTGAGGTACATGTAACCATTGTGAGTACACGCTATGGAGGTCTCGCCACAACGTTTGTCCGCTGAGGGAGTATTCTTTGAAATCTTTATTCCACCCCCAATTGATTATTAATACTATCTAGTTTTCTTTTAAAGACCGAGTGTATTACAATGAGCCTCTTCTTTGAACCAGTGAACGGTTTAGATGTTGACTGTACTCTCTGAGGGTGTGTGCATGTGTTTGTGTGTACGTGTGTGTGTTTGCCTACGTGCATGTAGATGACTGAGCATGCACATCAAGGAACTTGGTTGTGTGAGTGAGAGTGTAAGTCAGCTGATATTTGTCTTATGACCAAAATCTTTTTTTTTCTATCACTTGAAAACATTTTGTTGGTTATTTCTGTGCTGCATTAGTGGTCGCGCTGCTGCTTGTCATGCTGAGTACAGGGAGGCATGATGTCTTTAGTCACGTTTTAGCGTTTGCAAAGAGGAAGATGGTCCTATAGTAGCACGTGTAGATTGAGATTCTTGTCTTTTTCTACCTGTCTGCTCCTCTCCGTCCATCACTCTCTCCGCCAGAAGCTGCAGGTGTTGGTGGAGGGCGTGACCCCGGCAGGCGATCTGTCTGAAGAGGTGGACGAGGCGCAGAGCTGCGGTGTTAAGCCCCCAGGGGAGGAGGAGGGCTACGACGCAGACAGCGAAAGCAACCCTGACGACATGGCCAAGCAGGAAGAGGGTGGGTCCACACACATACACACACCTACTTGCATTTACCGCACATATCTCACTTGTTTAATTACAGCACTTTAGACTGGTTTGATGCAAAGAAAGGATGGCGTCTTTGCCTTCACAAATGGAATTTGTCCAGTTTATACTGCACTCTGCTGGATGAATACTTGGCGTGTTTTCATTTAAGTCTTGTGAGTATATCCACCAAAGATTCCTTTTTCACCACTTTTACCTCCCTTGGGTTATTTTAAGAACACTGTAAATCACTTTCGCCTCAGGAGTCAGTCTTGTCTGCCATTTGCTTATGTTGGTGATAAATGTCAGCAGACTATAATGTTGATGGATTGAGAGGTCGTGTATTCATCTCAACCTTTAAAGCAGCCAATGATTTAGCCATGGGAAACCACAAGTGTTTACTTTGTCCAACCACTGAATTGATACATTTCATTTATGTATTTTGTGTTAAATGTATTAAAAAGTTTATGTTTTAATGTTAAATGTTGTAGTGGTTTTGCTAGTGTAAATGGATGTAAGGACTGCGCGTCTCATGCAAGAACTATATCCGTCTTAAGTCTGTACGGAGGATATTTGGCAATAATGAGTGACTGGCTTTTTTACAATGACATGGCAGAAACTAGAGTGAACTCTTTTTTTCTCACAATAGTCTCTTTGCTTGGCTATGTTTTCCCTCTCTGGCCCTCCAGGTTAACAGCGTGGCCTTATTACACCCTTTTACTTTTTCATTCACACTGAATAGAGTCATTGTCTTACTGGTTACATGATGTAAGAAAACTGCACTAGAAGGACTCATGAGCTGGATCTTGTGACTTTAAGACCCCATGAAATGAAGACTTAGACTTCCTGCAAGATCTTTATTGACCTTAAGCTGTACAAGTATGCATAAATAAAGTAAACAAACGAAACAACACCCCTTTTCAAATCAAACCGCATCCCATTGATTTAGAGTGTAGAATGAGATAGCATTTCGTGGGGTCTTTGTATATATGTTTATACATCCATAAATCGTTATTCTGTCCTGTTTTTGTTCTTGTAATTTCACATTTGTAATTGTGAGGGACTAGTGAGATGGGGTGGTTCTAATATTATAATAAAATATAATTAAAATGAGATGTATGTGATAATTAAAAATATTTCCTTTGTAGATTTCTGTGGTTTAGTTTAAATTTTAATATCTATCTTGTCTTTCTAAAGCTTTTATTCTCATGTTCATTCACCATATCGGGCATCTGCCTCATTTGTCTTCAGTGATTTGATTATAGCTTGCTGGTTTGTTTTATTAGTGATTTGCAGAAAAGTACCAAGCAGTCACCATCATGAACGAAAGATTAAACCAATTTGAAAGTTCCCACTATCACTATCACTGTCAGACTGTATGAAAGTCAACTCAAAAAGCCCCAAATTCAATAAAATGTTAATTTTATACTCAAAAATGTATGGTCTCAATATCAAATTTTCTTATTCTAATGTATATTTTGGTATCAATTTTGAGTATCATTGTTTATCTAAACATTAATGCTTAAAGAGAAATATTTTGGGGCGATGTATTTGCTGGAAATAGTTGTTGGAAGCAAGCTGAGAACGCAACTCCACAACTCGAAATGTCTCTGCAGAATCATGAGAGGTATCACATAACCTAACTTGTGTTTTTATACATTGTGTATGTACTACCTGCTGTCTTAACTGCATTCTCACACAGATTCAAATTCATTTCCCTAATATAGAGCCATGACAAGAAATGTGAACTAGTGGCTTGTGGTAATTGCATTTGACCCCCAGACTGAACACAAAGCATCCAATTTTTAAAAATAGTAATTCTGTTTTTATAGAAGAGAGGTGTGGTAGTTGATATGCTCCTTTTTAATTTATATTCACTGAAAGCAACATTTAGTTAAATATGTGTTTGTATGTGTTTTCAGAAGCAGGGAAACTGCAAATGCATGGGGAGAGAGAGTTTGATTAATAAAGGGAGGCCCCAGTAGTATGTGAGAGCCTGCTGGGCTGCCATCCTGTAAATCATTACGGGACTCCTCCGCTGCTCTGAGGCTGAGCAGAGGACTGAAGTACAGTAACTCATTTTTATAAGCTGCTTCTAAGATGGGAGGCTGGATTCAGGCTGAGCTGAAAGCAGGGAATGTCTGTGGAACATGAGGTTCTTTAAACGGCATAGCTGCCTTCGCGTGTCTCCAACCTTACTCTGGTGTCCATGGTTGTTGTCTTAGGAGTGAAGGTGGAGTCCGTCGTGTTGCGTGACCTGGTGGTGGTGGCAGACGGCCCCGCGCGGGGGCTGCTGCTGTTCCCAGAGATTTGTACGATGGAATTGCAGCTTTTAGCCACTGGCTCCCCAGACCTTGAGGTTCTGAGTCATGTGTTTCACAGTCTGCTTGGGGCAGTCCATGCCAACCGTCGCAACGCTGCCTTGCTCTACGACCAGGTCAGACCACTTCTTGCTCTAGGCACCGATATGTATATCTGTAGCCACCTCAACAATTATTTTCTCTCTAATTTAATTTAACTTCTACTGTGCGCTGACTCCTTGTTCTTGTTCTCACAGGGTGGAGTCAAAACCATCTTGTCTGGTTTCCACAACATCCTCAGTCAAACAGATCCCTCCTTTAAAGGTTCGTTTTTTTTAACACTTTTTTTTTAAACACTTTTTTTTTGTCTTGTCACTGCAGGGTGTTGTCATGTGCATGATATGAGTGGACAAGTACAGGTCGGAGCATTTCTGAGATATTTCCTGCCATTGACATTTCAGCTGTGTCCTTAGGGCTCACAGACAGTCCACAGACTTTGCAAACAATGTTGTAGCATTTGACATATTTTATGTACCTGTAACTGATGTGGCCTTTTTTCTGTTTAACCAACAATAAGAACCCATGCTGGAGAGCAAAACATGCAGTGATGTTCTGTGTTTCTGCCGGTTGTGTTCTGCTTCATGCCCAAATCGAATAAAAACAGTTTATGTAATCTGTTCTTCTTTGGTCTATGTTCAGTTTGCCAGACTGTACTAGTGGAACTGCTGGTTGCCATGGTGAGCCAGCGAATCACAGCGGAGGAACTGGCTCTACTGATTCGCCTCTTCCTGGAGAAGAACCCTCCTACTGTAAATAGCAAACCCTATCAGTCACTCAGCACCGCACTGCTAGCTTATGTTCATGGTGTTTACACTGATAGCTTATGCTGACAATGTGTGCATGTTTAGTTTTTAGGCAAGCAGGGGTACATACATTATATGTTAGACACTCTCTCTGTCACACTCTCTCTTCACTCCTCAGCTCTTTACACCTCATCAACACAGAACACCCCCCTGGGCCCACTTCATTCCATATGCAATTAACACCAATGTGCTAGGAACTAATGTTATGCTAAAGCCTATTACCACTAGTCTGTGTTTAATTTGAATATGGTAGCAGGTCTTATTAATAACGTGTCTCCAAGAAATGGGCTTCTACAAGCAAGTAGAGGGTTTATATTTAACCCTGTGAGCATTGTGACACGTGACCTGTGTTTTCTATCAGTTCTGCTTTATTTTATTTCGTTATAAGAATGAGACATGTCAGCGGTTGCAGTGGTCAAATGTGGTTGTGATGCTTCTGTCCTAGTTTTCTGTTTTTTTAGAAACGCCATGATTCACTACAGCCTTTAATATATATTCCATGTTTATCTTTACATTATTAAGACTCTTACGGCTAACGACGGCTTTGATGCTGGGCTGCTCTGACTTTATCCCACTGAAAAAGGGATTCTCTGAACTGACTGACTTATTGCAGGCATATGTTAAAGCTTTCCCTCACATTTCATTTACTTTGTTACCCGGCAGGAGATTTTACTGAAAGGCATCCTACAAATCGTTGAAGCCAACATGCAAATGGAACCTCTTCACTTCCTGACCTTTCCTATAATCCTTGGGGCTTCAACACCAGGAGGAATGTCACCTGCCTCCAGACAGAATGGTGCTGCAGGTGGGAAAGGCGTTGCTTTACTCTGGAAGGGCAAACTGTCTCCTGGACGCAGGGAGGGGGATACAGAGTCTCGACCAAGCCACCTACTGTTATCTCCCTGGCACATTGCTCCTCTCCACTTGCCCCTGGTAGGGCAGAACTGCTGGCCCCACATGGCCAGTGGCTTTAGCGCATCTGTTTGGCTGAGGGTGGCAGAGCCAGAAGAGAAGGGGGACAAAGAAAAGGGTGAGAAACCTATAATTTACCTAGTGAGAGTCTTTCCAGTTGATGTCCAAAAATATGAAATGAGTCTTCAGACTGTCATTTTTGCGTTTCAGAGGACAGGAAGCCTCCTACAGTAGAGCCCCACCATGGCACCTCTCAGTCTGTGCCGAAAACAGCTGAGGAAGGTGTTGTGCATATTCTGTCTATGGGCTCCAAGGCGCTGATGCTTCAGGTGTGGGCAGATTTCTCTACAGGGTCTCTGACATTCAGGTGAGCTCCAAAATAGACAACTGTCTCAGAATTGTTTTTGAAGAATAGCTCTGCACAGATAGCACTGACTGATTATTTGTCTCTAGTTGTAACACTGTGTAGACCTTGAAGTATCCTAATGTCCTGTTCTCTCAGGATTTGCATAGACCCTAACGATGAGATAAAAGCAGGGCTGTTGGCACAGGCAGACTCCGGTGAAGGACTGCTCAGGCCAGGCCAATGGCAGCACCTTGGCCTCACTTACACCCAACAGCCAGAAGGCAAGAAGAATATTCATGGCCGCGTGGTCGTCTGGGTGTGTGGAATCAGGTACAAACCCTGTTAAATAAACATCTGGCTGTTTGGTTTGAAGCCATTAGAACCTTAACTCCATAGATAAGTAAATACATTTGTACTTTAAAATTGTCATCTGGCCTCCCTGCTGCAGGAAATGTGAGGTTTTCTTGGACTACACCTTACCCAGAAAGTCCAGTTTGTCATCTGATAGCAACAAGACCTTCTGCATGTTGGGCCACTGTGTGCCATCTTCTGAGGAGCTATTGAAGCAGAGCAGACCGTGGAGCATGGGCACTGTGCTTCTCTTTAATGGTAGGAATCTCTTTTCTCATTATTCTGGCTGGAATCATAATTTACGCTCATGCATACTTAATCCCTGTGAAGCCAGTCTCTAGATGTTATGTAACTTTACATACATGCTTGCAATCTGGCCTAATCCTTTTTTATCGTTTGATATATTTAGCGTCTGTGCTGCTCCCTGGTGGTAAATTGATAATCACCCTCTCTCTTGAATATGTAGATAAATACACACACCGTGTACTATACATAATTGGTTTGTAGTTTTTGTCGGTGGCGCAGTTGTATTTTAAAGGCATATCCATTCTTGTGGTGTGATGTGCATGAGCTGTAGATTCTCAGCATTCTTTCAGGGCGCAAACTGAATACTTCTCTTGTTGCCTCTAATTGGCTGTGAATGGCTTGCTTCTAGGCGAGCTCAAGCATTGAACCTGACTGATGTCATTAGACATGTTTCAGTCTCTCTGTTGTCATTGGAATTCATACTGGGTCTCAGTTTCTTCTTGCAAAAGAGGGACTGTGAAATTCACCAGTTTCATGAAAACGAGAAATAAAACATCAAGGTGTGGTTGTCTCATGGGTTGAGCCTTGTATTGCATACTGCTCAATGTATCACTACTTTATGGGTTATAGATAAAATAGCATAAATCATTCATTTACAGCGTTATATCAGAGTTCATTTGGGATTTCACTTTTTTTTTCCTGCTTCACCAGTTTTACAGCTGCCTGATAACTGAGATATCCAAACTTAAATCCTTCTTATCCCTTTTGAGAAAGAACGGCCCAGTCTTCTAGCAATTTTAATTTCAATTCAATTTCTTCCCATATTTCAGGGTCTAGAATAGGAACCGAGGAGGCCTTTTACCTGTACGCCAGCGGCCCTGACCTTACCTCTATAATGCCCTGCAAGTATGGCAAGCCCAGTGGGACATTCTCAAAGTTTGTTACGCAGGAAGGCCTGAAGTGTGAGCATGTACAAGAGCTTCTGACAAAGAACAAGGATGTGGACACCACAGCACTAATTGTAAGTCTTTGGTTTACATTGGATATGTGTATCACAATATAAAACATGTCAACTAGACAAAGAACTTGTTAACATTGCTTCAAATCTATTCCTGTACCTCCATGTTGTTAAGATAGGGATTGACAGTATCATTAAATGCG
Source organism: Lamprogrammus exutus (assembly GCA_900312555.1). Lineage (NCBI taxonomy): Eukaryota > Metazoa > Chordata > Actinopteri > Ophidiiformes > Ophidiidae > Lamprogrammus > Lamprogrammus exutus. Next base: position 16,889 of record OMOW01021988.1, on the reverse strand, counting down.
GCACTTGTGCTCTCTGTTTCAAGCAATCTGTTAGCATAGCCTTTCTATGTCTCATTGTTTCATTTCATGGTGTATGAGAAATGTACTCTTCCAATTGGGTGTAATTAATGATACTGCATAGTAGAAAGTAATTTTCCCCAATGGTAAAAACACTATTATAGTTAAGCTGCCACTACTTCTGTTTCCACCATTAAAGCTAATGACTATCTGGATCATAGCTCTGATGATTAAAAAAGATTTAAATGATGATTTCCTCTTCCCATATCTTTGTAACGACCCATGTACAATGTACACAAAAGTCTGAATGTGCAGGGGTTTTTGTGATGTGAACTCTGAAGTCAAGACAGATCAGGTCAAACTTCAAAAATTCAAAAGGACTCATTTATAAAATGATTGAATTTCCAGCAAGATTACATTAAAGGCGTGTTTAATGTGATCTTGCAGGGAATTCAACCATTTTCTTAATTAGTCTTGTTGAATCAGCCGGGATCAACTGGCACACATTGACTTTGCAATTTTATCTTACTCATGTTGTTAAAATGTTCAAGCTCTCTAAAATTGTGAGGAGGTCTTCTGTGCGTTGTTCTCTGTAGGCTTTTCCACCAGTGGATTTGAGGTCTGAGCTCTGTGTTAGACACTCCAACAGGTTGAGCTTGCTGAAGTTATTATTTGGTTGACTTGGATGTATTCTTTGAATCATTACTACATTAGAGGGTCGATCTTTAGCTTCAGCTTTTGGACAGATGTCAGTGGGGTTGAAGCTAAATATCTTGATATGTTGAGCTATTTATGATCCCATCTGTCTCATCTGGAAGCTCTGTCCCAGCTCAAAAGAACAAGCCCACAGCATGATGGTGTATCAGTAGTGGGTGTAGTAGATACACAATGTGGGTAGAGTTCCCACCTCCCTGCTATGCATGGTGTTCTTTGGATGACCAGCTGTGTTGTCCTTGCTGCAAAACATACGTTTTTTGAACGTGTTCATCAATTTGAGTCAATTTTACTGGTGGCAGGTTTATGGTAGTTTAATCGGAATGTGATTTTGCTAGACTGGTTAAGCCTGAAAACAGCATGGGGGTACTGTAGGTTCTTGTTTTCTGTTCCTCTTTCTTAAAATTAGCCACTTTTCACTTTTTTGTGGTTTGCAAAGTCACATAAAAGGTGACATTATTTGTCTTCAGCTCAGGGTTAAGGACATGTAGACTGCTTTGTACGCAAGGACTGAAAATCTTTGCCCTACTGTATTTAGCCCAGGACTAAATCCACGCTGTCAATTGTATCCTTGAAAGTTTGAAAGTGATCATTTGCTTTCTGTTCTTGCCTGCACAGGAAAGTTTGGCAGTAGTTTATGCCCCCAGCAGTCCCCGGGTCTACACTATCTATGAGCCTGTGATCAGACTGAAGGGCCAGGCCAAGACGGTGGTCACCCAGCGTCCGTTCAGTTCCAAAGAGGTGCAGAGTGTTTCCCTGGAGCCCCACTCGCTCAGGGTTCTGCTCCCCACTGAAACCCAAGGCCTGCAGAGTGTACTGCACAAGATCGGAGGAACAGGAAACTTTGTCTTCCTCTTTGCACAGGCAGGATGATCCATGCTGTTTATGAAGCTCCACAGTCACAGGACGTGGTTCTCAATTGTCATATTTTTTTTTTTGCTTTCCAGCAGTTAAATTGTCTATTTTGCACATTTTTCATGTCTGTGTTGGTGATGCCCAGGCGGTGGAGCTGAGTGACTGTGAGAAGACCCAGGCTCTGGCTCTGCAGGTGCTGCTGTCTCTGTCCAAGTTCAACCAGCACCGCATCCACGAGATGGACTGTTACCATGGATACGCCATGATCCACCAGGTCCTCATCAAATCCAAGTGCATTGTGGGATATCACATGCTAAAAGTGAGTCACGCATTGAACTCTTTGCTCTCTTCTGTCTCCACAATCTCCCTGCAGTAGGGCACATTCAGAGGCACTTGTTTTTGCCATGAATCTGATCCATCCTGACACACTGCTGCCTCTATGAGCTGCTGTTGGTGGCCCCGCTGTTACTTGACCCTGTGGCTGTGTCCGTAATCGAGCTATGTGATGACTGTGCCCTGAAATGGATTCTGTCTGACTTGATGAAACACAGTCACACAGCTCCTCTGATTACCTATGTCGCTTTGGGCCTGCACACTACAGTATGAAGCAACGAACTGAGCTTATTAGTGATAATAAACACACATACACTCAGTGGCTGCTTCATTAGGTAAACCTGAACTATCCAATACAATTCAACACAGCAGCCCTGTAATAAATATGGCCTTTGTGAAGCTTGTAATGTTTATTTTTGTTGACACTGTGTCAATGAGTGTACTAGATAATTTCAGAGCCTGGGTATTTTTAGTGGTGGTGTTGTAGTGGATTGTGTTATAGTGAGAGTTGTTACCAACGGCCCGATCACTTAATATATGTAAATGAGAACAAACAAAAATATTAGAAACATCTTTCAATTTATTGCAGACCAATACAACATCCCCACTTATTACAGCCCTAAATTTACCATAGTGTGGAATTAACATCGCTCTGACAAAGTGTCAAAACTGAACATCATTATGCTTCACAGGGGGCTGCTGCATTAGACTGCATTGGAGTACATGCATCTTGTATAACTAGCAAAGCTGCAACATTGTATGAGTGAAAATTCCCATATTAAAGGCACAGTAGTTACAATTTCTCTTTACTTGTATCTCTTTTAGAACCCAGATTCAAAACTATGTTTGCTCAAACGTGTATGCATATTTGGTCAAGCAACATTGTATTGGGTTATAATTGATTTTGTTGTCAGGCAGATTAATATTGCAGCTATTTACAAGATTGCAAACTTCTCTCATAGCTCAGTCTGCCAGAGTCCCAAAGGTCTGCAAGATTTATGACCACTGCAGTAAAGCTGGCCACAAATGACACCTTGATCGATAGACAGAGGCTGAATGGACTAAATGCCATTGGCTTTCGGGAGTGAGGAGTACTCCATAAAACTTCATGGAGAATCTATTGATTTTCCTCTTTTCTAGGATCTTACGTCGTAAGGCAATTTTTGGAGTGATACAGATGATCTGTTTAGGTATGTGTTTGATTAGGGTGCATAGCACTGTATTTCTAATGTAGCCATATTGTATCTCTCTAGACTCTGCTGGATGGGTGTTGCAGTGGGCCCATCCTAACCCTGGGGGAGGATGGTCAGTTCCGATTGGATACAGAGTCCAATGCTGTGGTGCAGGACATTAGGCTTCTCTCAGAGGTCCTTCTGGACTGGAAGATCTGGGCCAAGGCAGAGGTAAACACTCGGATCACAGTCTAAGTCAATCGCTTGTCAGTCTCCATCATAAACTGAAATGAAGAGGAAAAAAGGTACTGATAAATCAAAATCAGATAGAGGCTTAAATTACAAACTGGGGACAAACTGATGTCTAAGCAGGCCAAATTCTACATATTATTGATATTCCTTCGTTTTCTTGTCAGACGTTTAGCACACAGACGCGAGAAACGATTGTTACTGCTGAATCAGCTAATTTTGTCCCAAAGAGTAAAAGTGAGAATGACAGTAGTGAATCTGCACATTTGCGAGTTCTACCAAGGTCTATGAATATATTAACATGCATTCCTGGTGAAGGCCAGAAACTGCAAACCATCAGCTCGTCTAATGAGGTGTTTAAAAAATTGATACTCTGCAAGAGCAACATTCTGTGTTATGTTCTTCTTTGTGCATTCTGTTCAGCAACGTGCATGTTATATTTTACTCAAGAATGACAGTAACCTCCAACCAAACCATCAGTGCACCCAACAGACAGCTTTGTTTATGTGTTTGTGTCAGTGTGGAGTGTGGGAAACCCTGCTTGCTGCCTTAGAGATCCTCATTAGGGTGCACCACCCTCATCAGGTCTTCAATAAGATCGGAAGAGC
>OMOW01021983.1:0-11528 GCA_900312555.1 Lamprogrammus exutus | reverse complement strand
AAGCAGAAGACGGCATACGAGATTCCGATCTGTGACTGGAGTTCAGACGTGTGCTCTTCCGATCTGGTGAGGTGGACACTGCCGTGCTGGCCAAGTGTAACCCATGTCTGTCCAGTCCCTGTCTGAACCAAGGCATCTGTCACAGTGACCTGAAGGAGATCTACAGGTGCAGCTGCCCTCCAGGATTCAAGGTGAGAGCTTCCATACCCTCATGCATGAATTCTGCTGCCTGTCTGTGTTGATCTACACTTCAATGACCCAAAGCTCTCAAAGGGCTGAAAGAAAACTAGTATATTTGCATAACAGTGAATGTCGTCCACTGATATTTATATCAGGGCAAGAACTGCGAGACAGCTCTGAACGCCTGTGTGAGTAACCCATGTGCCAACGGAGGAACCTGCCAGCTGAGCGAGGATGAGGAGGGAGCATACAGGTGAGGAAGACAAGCTATAACATCACTGCTATTTAGGAATTCAATATAGCATGCCCTCTTTATAATGGGGGTATATTAACGTTAATAAATAACATATTAATGTTTTATAGATCAGTGATGTGTCATTGACAAGAGCCATTTTCAGTTACTCACTTTGTGGTAACTGAACATGGTGGTGTATATTGGTGTATAATTCTTCTCCAGCATTAGTATTTATTTTTTATTCGATTCATACAGAACACTTATTAGCCATCATAAATGTTAGTAACTCATTAATAAAGGGGTCTTCCAATACAATTTTTCAAAGATTGCCAGCAGTCCTGAATGTCAACAGGTTGTTAATAATTTGATAATTAAATTGTGCATCTCTTTTTCAGAAGGTAAATGGTTGAATAATTTACAGGAGAGTTTTCCAGATGAATTAAAGTACTTAAAAGACCAAGAACGTTAACTAGGAGGAGGGTGTACAACAGGCTGGCTAGCTGTTCTTAATAATCATTGCTGATTTAAGAATCATTGATAATTTATTAACCATTAATAAAGCCATGAATAGTGATGTGGACTCAAATTTGCTGGAGACTTGACTTGTTAAAATGAAAAAAAAAGACTCACCTCAACTTTGACTTTGACCCCAATGATTTCACTTGGACTTGAGTCTTTTGACTTGAAAAGACCTGAAACCATCAAGGAAAGATCTTATGACTTGGATGTCTTGACTTGGAGTTGAGTACCAAGATTTGAGACTTGCTTGGATTTGCAAAACAGTGAGTCGATTCCACCTCTGGCCATTAGTGACTATTTAAGAAACATGCATTCTTTATGACAGAATGAGGATAGTTTACCTCATGAGTTTATGATGTCATAGTGAGTGGGTATGTGTTTCCAGTTGTACGTGTCCGCTGGGCTTTGAGGGTCCTAACTGCCAAACCAATACTGATGACTGTGAAGACAATGACTGTGAGAATGGGGCAACTTGCATCGATGGAGTCAACAACTACACTTGTTTTTGTCCCCCCTACTACACAGGTACTGTAATAATACACAAGGTAAATAACAGCCACTTGGTGTATGTTCGAGAAGAGCCCAGACCATTTTGTGTCTTTGTAGGAGAGATGTGTGAGGAAATGGAGGATATGTGTGCCCCAGGACAGAGCCCCTGTCAACATCAGTCAACCTGCCTCATCACATCCACTGGGCCCAAGTGAGTGTGCACTGCCTGCAATGTGTGACACTGCAAAGAGGCTTCACACTGCAGTATGCAGACTGAGCGGGACCTTTGTGTTCAGCTCCAGCCCAGCATTGTGTATGTGTCCCTGTTTTGCAGGTGTGTTTGTGCTCCTGGCTATGTTGGTGATGACTGCAGTGAAGACTACAATGACTGTGAAGAGCATCGCTGTCAGAATGGAGCTCAGTGTGTGGATGAACTGAACGGATATTCCTGCTTCTGTACTGAAGGATACAGGCGAGAGCAATCTCCATATTCACGTTTAGTTGGCCATTTAAGTTTAGTAGGTCTCTGTCTAGACCAGAATGCCAAGCTATTTTCAAAAGGAGTCCAATTGCAATAGTGTTTACATGTACACTACTCAGGCATATCCATTCAACTCAACTAACCCTTCCCTCATGCATGTAGAAGCCAATGAAATGTTCCAAAATGTATTAATTACAACGAAAAACTGAGGTTGCCACTTTTTCTACGACGAATGGGCTAGATTATTAAGTTATAGGGATAGGGTTAGGTATTACTTGTAGAACGCAATCACAGGTATCACTATATCACTGGTATGAAAGTGATCTTCCATATCCTTAGAAAACCGAGAGAGAAGTACGGAATTTGTTGTCAAGCTACATTGATTGACCAGCCACCGCCTCTGCGGCACACATTTGTCATGGCACGAAGAATTAATGGCTCAATGCCAAATTACACACAAGACACTTACAGAAGTTTATTATCTGCTAGTTACTGGAGTTCACTCGTGTCTGAGGCGTCTAGTGGGCTAGCATTATTGTTTCCCCACCCGTATTTCAACAAGAAGTCTGTAGTGAATACAGAAGAACTAATGGTTGTGGTTAGGGTTATGTAGCCCAAACCTTACATCCTTCCAAGAAGATAACGCAGCTGGCTATTTATTACGGGAAGAGGTTAAATTCTATGCTGGAATGTGTCACTGATTGTATGGTATCAGAAAATGCTGCAATATGTCATGGAAACTCAGATTTAGTAATGGAGCAATTTCTGCATTTACATGTCAATTTACACCCTGAATAAGCCAGCCAACATGGGCCTGGAGAAGTAACGGTTTATGCCCTGATTGTCTGTTTAGTACCTCTGCCAAGGAGGCTATATTTGTCCACTGTGTCCATCTATCTGTCTGTCAGCAGGATATCTTCAAAAAGCAGCAGACAGATTCCAATGAAATTTTGTAGATAGGCGAGATTGGGTCAAGGAAGTACTGATTCGATTTTGAAGCAGATCTGATCTGATGTGGGTCCACATAGAGGGTTTTTATCTTCTCTCTTTAATTTAGCAAGATAGGGAATCTGTTGACAATTTTGGCACCAATCTTTATGAAAACAATAGCATTACAAACAAAAATTGCAAACATTCTCGATTATCACTACTGTATTATTACTACTACTACTACATTTATCTCAAAAGTCTGATATCACTGCCTTAGAATAATTGTTGCTAAGGAATTCTACGGTCACATTTTGTTATGGCAGTATAGCAATATTTAATAAAGCCTCTGTCCCTCCTTTCCTCTCTCTCTCCCCTCTCTTTCTACAGTGGTCAGTTGTGTGAGGTGCCTCTGTCCCCACTGTCCCTGTGTGAGCTGGCTGACTGCCAGAACAACGCCCCTTGTGTGGACAGAGGTGGACGTGCCCTCTGCCAGTGTCCTCCAGAGTTTGGTGGGCCACGCTGTGAGAAGCTGGTCAGCGTCAATTTCATAGACAGAGACTCCTATCTTTTGCTGTCTGACCTCAAGAACTGGCCCCAAGCTAACATCACCCTACAGGTATCACACTTATGTTTTTCATTTTAGGTGGAAATCCATGATAATAGGCACAGACACCTTGTCTATGTAAAAGGTGCCTGTTTAAATTGCATTAAGGTGTAAACTTGATGTTTGAAAAAAAGGATTTACTGCCTCAAATCGAAGATTTAAAGGACACATAAACCGACTCATAATTTCAGAAAGACAATGAATTACATGGCTTTCTTACACGTGACATAGTGCAAACACACAGATATGTGTTCTCTATGTATTTAGGTGTCAACAGCAGAAGACAATGGCATCCTGCTGTACAATGGAGACAACGATCATATTGCTGTGGAGCTCTACCAAGGTCATGTAAAGGTCAGCTATGACCCTGGCAGCCAGCCAGGACATGCCATCTACAGGTGAGGTTCCATGTAGCACATGGAAGGCGGAGCTCTGTGAGCTGTACTGTCTCTGATAGTTGACTCACTGTTGTGTTTTTCCTCACCAGTGCTGAAACCATCAACGATGGCCAGTTCCACACAGTGGAGCTGGTAACCTTTGACCAGATGGTGAACCTGTCCATTGACGGAGGTCTCCCTACCACAATGGACAGCTTTGGGGCGGTGCGGCCCCTCAACAGGGAGGCTCCGCTATATGTGGGGGGTAGGGGCCCTCTACAGAACACACCTCCCTCCTCTGCAGGCACTCTTAACTACTACATTACTGTCAATCACCACCCCTCCCCCTCGCTCTGTCACCACCGCAACCATCCCTGCCCCCAACCATGCTACCCTGCAACCCAGACCCAAACCTTAACCTCCAACCAAACCATCCTCACCTTCACCCATGACTGTGTTTGCTAGAGGTCACATATAAATGCACGATGTCAAAAATACTAAAACAACTCAAATAAGCAAATAAATATTTTTACCATTATAAATGTAACTGACAGTTTCTAACCTTCAGTGACAATGCAAAACAGTGAACAGCTTTATTCCCCAAGAGATGTCCTTATAGTACGTTTCAGTGTGTAAAGTCTGCCCCCTTGTGACTCGTATGAAACTACCAGACACAGTCACTTCAGGTGTCTTGTAATTGTGTGGATTTTGATTTCAGGAAATGTTGTATGTGAAATGTAGCCACTCCTGACCTTAGAAAAATGTCAAATGTAGTTGGTAAATAATAATAATGGTAAAATAAAGCATTTGTTGTTGTCATGTATCTGCAGTTGCTGACATGAGGCCAAGCTCAGGAGTGGCTCAGAATTTCTCTAGTTTGTTTTGTGCTGTGTTGTATTGTGTTCCTCAGTGAAAGTCACTGTTTGTCCCAACTTTCCCAGCATTCATACAACGTGACAGGAAGCATTTTCTCATACCTGTTTGCCTTTTGCTGTCTTCTTCAAGCATGGTGTGTCTCATGGTACAACGTTCAAACTCACTTTGCAATATATTTTAATCTGCAACTATGCTCTCTCTTTGGACACACATGTTTGAAACGCCTTCTTCCATTACTCTCATACCAGCCCCGTGTTAGCTGTCTGTCTGTGCTCCTGCTTGCCTGTTTTCACACCTATGAACAGCATTTCTTCTCCGTTTGCTCTCCTGCAGGCATGCCAGTTGACATGCACTCGGCACCTTTCCGCCTATGGCAGATCCAGAATGGTTCCAGTTTCCATGGCTGTATCCAGAACCTTTATATTAACAACGAGCTCCAGGACTTCACCAAGACCCAGATGAAGCCCGGAGTTGTACCAGGCTGCGAGCCCTGCAAGAAGATCTACTGTGTACATGGAATCTGCCAGCCTGATGGGCTGCAGGGACCAGTGTGCCACTGTCAGCCTGGCTGGAGTGGGCCACACTGTGACCAGGCTGCTACTAACCCCTGCCAAGGCAGCAAGTATGTTCACAAGCTATGGGTAGATCTTACTGTGGTAATGCCTTAGTTTGTTTATCATTGCTAAAGATGTTTCATAATAATTTCCTTGAAAGGAACTGATATGCAGCTGTATTTTTTTCTTAAGAATTTTTCAGGAAAGTGTTTGATAGAATTGTTCTTGATTCTTAAGAAATCTTAATAACTGACGGAAATCAATTTGGTAATCCCAGTAAGTATTGATTCATAATTTCTCCATATACGTTGATTTGTGTGTAATACGCAGCCACAGAACTGCATTTACCTGAGTTTGGTAAAACTAATTTGCAGTATAGCAACAAGCAGGTGTCCTTGCAACACATAAACTCATAATTAGTAACAAATTCCGTGGTATCTGATCACTTAAGCCCAAGCAGACCTGGTATCAGGTTTTTGATTATATTCATTATTTTGTGTCTAAAATATAAATGGTTGCTATAAACTGAAAAAAACAACAACCCCCCTGATAATTAAGTGGACTTCCAGGTTCCCTGAAATAAAAACCATAACCAAGACTGGCCACTGAGTGGCGCTGTAGCACTGGGTAAATAGAAGGGAAAGGAAGGTGGATAGTTCCTGTTGTTACCCAGAGAATATGCCTCCCAGTGGAGGTGGCTCTGTAAAGCCCTTAGTGGAGTATCAAACCCAGAATCATTACCCAGAAATAGCGCTTTACAACCTGCATGAATAGACTGATAAACATTGCTGGAGGTTTACTCTACTCTGGATGAGACTGCTAGAAATGGATTAAACTTCAGGAATAAAGGTCAGACATGCCCAAAAAATTGACACAAATGCACAAAACACTTAAAGGTACCTTTTTGTGTTGACAAGTTTGAGGTATCCTCATTGAATGTGAAGTTATGATACAAACGCATGTTTTTTGTTTGTTTTGTTTTCAGTCCCAGTTTTGCCTGCTAAATCAAGATGTACTGAACAATCTTCACTGTTAATGTTCTAGATTTAATACTGTAGAACTCCTGCCTCCCAGAATGAGCTCCATGGAACAAGAAATGTACACAGTATTATTTTACCTCCCAGTTTAAGTGGTTAAACAGCTGCATATCAATTCATTTCTAAATCCAAATCATTGCGTCATTGTCATCAAATTCATTTGAGGAAACCAAGAGACCCATAAAGTAAAGCATCATCATTAACTTCAGTGATTAAAAGATCTAGAAATTTGTTCCAGATTAACACACTGTTGTCTTGCTAGGTGCGTCCATGGAAAGTGCATCCCACTGGACAGTCAGTCATACCGCTGTGAGTGTGTGGATGGTTATCGTGGGGCCCTGTGTAACCAACAGGGGGAGCTGTTCAATCCCTGCCGCCGCCTATCCTGCAAAAATGGTCGCTGCCAGATCTCAGAAACAGGAGACGCTTACTGTCACTGTGAAAGTGGCTACACAGGAGAACTTTGTGACACAGGTGATTTTCTCTTTATCAGTGTATCTATAATCTCAAAATCATTGTGGGTTTTGGACTTGTGGCTCAGGTTTTGCCATAGTTAGTGCATTTTTGTGTCATCATCATTTTTTGCCTTGATTATTACATCACTGATATTGATTTAAGGAACTTTTTTCTCACAGATGATTGGGTCAAACTTTGAGAAACCCTACAGCTCTCAGATGACTTACTGCTGTTATAAATTTATTTGCAGAAATATTCTGTCTGATTCACGGTGAAGTAGATATTTAACCCATTTCTCATGATAGGCTGCAACTCCATAATCTCTCCCTCTTTGGTAATTCTTCTTCTTTGGTAGACTCTTTGCGCATATTGTAGCTGATACATTACACTTTACACATACATTAAACCGTCTGTGGTACAATACAAGCAAGGAGATAAGTCAGGATGCCATCTTGTTAAACTATCCCGTACAGTGGACTAAATGATAGGGATGGCTGCGAGGACTGCTACAGAGCTGAGAAAATTGATCTGGGTTTTTTTCATGCATATGAGAACCTGACTACTCCACTATCTACTACATGAAACCTGTTTTCCATGTAGAAGAAGTAAGGGCAACAGGGGCTACCATTGCGGTTAGACAGAACAGTCCTAGGAATCTGTAATTGTCTTCACACCTATCGTTGTTGTTGTGTTGTCAAATCACCTGTTTGTCTTTTTTACTGAGATCTTGGAGAACATGAGTGGCTTATATCTGTGACTCAAATGTAATCAAAAGTTAAATGAGTGTCATTTATGTATCAAAAGGCCTGTCCGATGGATTTGAGGCACAAGAAAGCACATTGCTCTTGTTGTACTCTAGAGAAGAAACCGAGCCAAAAAGTGCACTGTTGTGTCGCTTCTGCATATGTCAATGAAAGGTCGTTGGTAGACATGTCAAAGTTGAATGTGATTGAACTTTGAGTGCAGCAGCAGAACAGACAATCCAATAACGGTGCGTTGCATACCACAAGGTTGGGACTCAATGCTCAGCTCCCAATACACAATGTAATGCCCAACTCAATGCACCATTCACGGCTTATCAAGTGAAAGCAGCCATGGTCCTCTGACATGTGTTTTGCATTTTCTGGAATTTCCCAGTGCACGACATCCTCTTAAAACTTGATGTCAAACTTGAGTTAGACCAACGAGACCGAGCTAGACGTGGGCCACACAGAACGAAGTCAAGAGCTTATTCAAGGGCCTCCATTCTTCGGTGAAAAAAAGGAAAAATATTGGGAATAACAGAATATTATTGCTAAGTCTGTTCACACTGGATTGCTAAACCCAGAGGATATTTTTATCTGACCTTTTTATAGAAGGTAAAAGATGGCATAATCTTCACTCTCACTCTCATGTCTGGAAAAGTTAGTGACAGGACTAAAATGACGGAGGTGCTTATTATTACATTGCCCTACCTACCCACATAAAACTAATCCTGTCCAAATAGGGCTTTATTTGTGATCAATCTAAGGTATTTCTCCATTTATCTAGAGTCTGAGTGCCGTGGGGAGCCTGTGCGAGACTTCTACCAGGTGCAGCGAGGCTATGCAATCTGCCAGACAACCCGTATGGTCTCCTGGGTGGAATGTACTGGAGCTTGTGACACAGGGGCCTGCTGTGCCAGCCAGCGAATGAAACGCCGGAAATACACTTTTGAATGCAGCGACGGAACCTCCTTCAGCGAGGAAGTGGAAAAGACCATCAAGTGTGGCTGTGTGGGCTGCATGTAGCACCATTCACATGAATTTTCTACCACTGCTACAGGGCAAAAGAAAGAAAGAAAGAAAGAAAGAAAGAAAGAAAGAAAAGAAGAAAGGACTAGATGAAAGCAAGAAAGAGGAAGAGATAATAAAGATTATATATAAAACCTCTATCTATATATTATGGACAACAATGTTTGTAAAATAGGACATTTCCTCCCCCTCCAAGGGTGTGTGACTTTCAGTAACACAGTGAAAAATAATTACCAACAATATAGAAGTGACAACAACAGCAACAAAAACATTGTATCTGAAACATTGTTATAAGGGGTCCAGAGGTTTAAAAGGTGTTGAATTCAGAGTGAGGCATCCCTGTAACCCATATTACCCACTGTGAATTCCTCATCCATCTGTTAGGCCACTGACAGCCTCGCCACCACCTACCGTCTCAACTTTGTGGAGGCAATAGGTGGCTGCCTACTGCCGACAGTCCAACCTGGCCAAGAATGGCAGAAGTTCAGAGAGAGAGAGAGAAGCAAAGAGAAAGAGAAACAAGAGAGATGAGTGGATAAGAAGAGAGCTGGACCGTTTGACTTTAGTTGTGCTTGGCTGGTTTTATCTGAACTGTGTATGGTTTGGGTTGAATTAATGTTGTTGTGGGTTCGGTCTAGGATACAGTCCGTTGATACATGGATACATCCACTTGATGCACATGTAGAAATGAACAAAGGATTGAGTGGTACATAATCCAGTGTGGATGGAATAATGGTGGTGTGGTGTCACAGCTGTATGCTCTGCCTTTCCTTACATAGACACCCATAAATATGAGACTGCACTGACTTGCAGCACGGGAATCAACAGGCATTCACACATGCATGACATAATCAGATATTAGAGACACATATCTACACACTGTCTTACAGATTAAGGTGAGTTTGTGTGGTGTGACCATCTATTATTCAGAGAGCAAACCAGTCTCATACTGGAGGTGTGGAGTGCTTTTCAACCCCACAGCATACATTGCCTCAGGGTATGGATGATTTGCATAATCCCTCCCTCTTTGAGCATGAGGCCAGTTAGCCATGCTCCCCTTGATGCCTGCAGTATTAAACTTGTGCAAACTGCTGCATGTGTGGAGAAGAGATTGCCATTCAATATGTAGAGCTTCTTAATATCATCATAAATGTTATTACAAAACAAAAGTTTGCAGAATAATTTTATGATTTGTTTTGTCTGATTCCTCATATTGATTTGTTTTTAATTATGTTTTGTTTCAGGATGTAACCTAACCCCTTTAGCCCTCCCAACCCACCCCAACTGCCCTTTATACAAAAATGCATAACAGATTCTAATATATATAAATATATATTTGTATTTCATTTTGGTATAGTATTTTTCTATGTTAAAGATACATCTGTTTTCTGGAAGCTTTGGAAATGGTGGAATTGTGTTCAGTTGGTCCCCGAGGTGTTTTTATTTGTTTATCTCACTTCAATTCCTACAATTTTTAACTGGTCAAAAGTACAGCAGCGGGTTGGCAGTATTGGTCTACAAACATGTTTAATATTGTATATGTTGAATTCCATGTGAATATTACATCTAATTCTTGCTTGTTTTTATTCCTTTATTTATTTTATCTAAAAGAATTTTGTTTTCTGTAGAAAGTAAGACATTAATGCTCCTCAAGTCCAAATATTTTTCTTTTTTTTTTAAAAAGATGACAAAAATGGTATAACAGTAAATGAAAAATAAAAACTGTAAGGTATTTGTAACCTCACTGAATGGCGAGTTATGAGTGTTTCCTCCTCTATGGCTCACACATTCCTCATTCACTGCAGGAGCTGGAGAGTTTAGAGGTGTTGTGTATGGATGCATGAGACATCCCCTTAAATTGTACTTTGTAATCACCATCCACTTCTAAAGGTTTTCTGAGTTGTATTTCTACCATTGTAGTTTGAGAAATATTTTGCCATAGAGAGAAGTCCTTTGAGATGTTTTTAATTTCAAGAGAATAAGGGCGTTTTCACACCTATGTGGTTTGGCCTGGTTCAATCAGACGTGGGTTTCCCATTAGGAAAGTATTCCAATTCTGTCTTTGTTCCATCTGACAACTGATGAGTGTTCTTACATGGTATTTATTTATACGTTTTGGTTCACTTTGATGTTTTTTTCCATTGTGAAACCAAACTGAACTAAGCTGTAAATACAGCATTGTAACAGTTTGGTCCCTGATTCAGACCAAAGCAAACAGATTACAGGTGTGAAAACACCCTTAAAAGAAATCAAGCTCAATTGATCATAAGCTGCTGTCAAGCCAGAAAAAACAGGATGAAGTTGCCTTTGTGGACAATGATCATGTTTGACTGGGCAACTATGTGAAACATTAAATGCCTGCTACTGACAGATACCGAGAGCAAATGTTGTGGACATTTACAGTAAATATCTGTCAGTACAGACTGGCTAAATGAGAAGAAATTGTGCCAGTTACAGTGAACACAACAGTCATACCTGAATGTATAAATTTGTATAGATAAATAAGCTTATTCCAGTGGTAACTTAGCTGTTATTTTGTGTCCAATGTAAGATAGAAAACACATACTGTTTTCTAAGTATCAGTCCATCAGGATGGCTTTAGCTGGACTCGTGTTTGTCCATTTCACTGCTTGAAATGTTCAAAACCTCAGAGATCCAACTCAAATGTTATCTCTGTTCTACATGCTGTTTAAGTGATCAGTGGTGTACAATAACATTCAGAGATCTCATAAGGGTACATATTTAGAAGAATGTGGCTACCATTCATGTCTCCTTTCCTTCCTCTGCACTGATCTGTAATGGACAAGTGCATTCAACTTCTTGCGAGACATCTTAGTGGTGCTTGTGCTATATTGAGAGGTAATTCAATTATGTCACATAACCAGAAACACTGTTTCCCATCCTATGAACTGTATACATGAATAGGTTATTGTAAAGTACACATTGTCTGTTTTATTGAAATATAGCTGAATGGTTTCCATTTAGCTATATTTCAATAAAACACACAATGTGTACTTT
>OMOW01021982.1:7896-18509 GCA_900312555.1 Lamprogrammus exutus | reverse complement strand
CGACGACAAACGGGGTACGGTCGAGATGGCCGTTTTAATCCCGCGGAGAATTAGAGCAGTCGTTTTTAATCAGAGTAACCAGTGACTGGGTCTGTGGCATTCCAGAGGCGACTGCGATGATGATGATGATGATGATCGCTGCTGGAGGGGGCGTTCTGAAAATACACATGCACTCTGACCTCGCCTACTCAGCTGTGTGTGTTTCTGAGTGCAGGATTCTGGGAGAAGAAGTGGCGGGAGGGGAGTGATGTATATAATAGTACCGAGGATGTTAGTTCATGTGATATTGTTAGCGTAGTCGTGTCTCATCACAGTCTTAAAGCTGCTTTTCAGTTAAGTGATGAGACTTTCTGCACTTTTCAAGGCGTTCAAGCGATGTGAAAATAAAGAACACCTTTACCTGCTTGGCTACAATATTAAATACAAAAACTGTATTTAAAATTGTACTGTGAGGCTAAGTTTAGATTACATACTGTAGTCAGACTTCCAGAAATGATGCATTTTGAGAGGCAGAGTTGCAGGAGTGAAGACAGATGAAGGATTTCCTCATGTCAGGTAACAAATGGCTTCATCATCTGATCTGATTCATACCAAGTTGTATATTATGTAGCAATGAGGGGATCAGAAACACTTACTTGCATCGTCCATAACATCGATGTCGGTTCCCAGCTCAGAGCTGGTAAGGTGGTAACGGTACTGGACCGGATCATTGAGAGCCGACAACAAGATGAGTAGGACCACCGCATTGATGAGCTGTGGGCAAAGAAATTACAAAAATACAAAATAAAAATAAAAATCAATACATCTGAAGGCTTCCAGGCGTCAAATAAAGAGGCAAAGTAAAGAAAAGTTTACGCTTGTAACTGGTAAGATACATCGCCTGATTTTTGGAAACAACTTTGAGCCCAACAGCAATATTAATATTTTAGAATGAGAAAAATCGAATAATATACAAAGTGATTTCAGTTTTAATAGAAACAGCAATTATTGCCAACAATCCCTTCGATTTGGTGATTAAAAAGCAGTGACATCTGCCGTACTGAGTCACCATATTTTTTATATTTAACAGTTAATAAAGTAAAAGCCAATATCTGTACATTTTCAACAGTAAAATTCAGAGATGTATAGTAAATTAAATTATAATAATGAAATAAACTTGAACAACAAAAATAGGGCTTAGATGTGCATAAAAATGCTGCCTTTCATTTCCTGAATTTATTTTTGCTTATCCTCGTCGATGATAATAGTCGATAATAGGGGCCCGCTAATGTATCGATCAGGGTTTACTTATAGTTTCTATACATATGATGACGGTGAGCACATCTATATAAAGGATAAAGGGAAGCGAGGCTGCACTGGTTGATGGTGGAGCATATTCGTGCTATAGCAAAAAGTCGTACACATCATTTCTAGGTGTCATGGTGATGTTGGTTCTTCCCGGTAACCTCAACTTGTCGACGTAGTTAGAAGTAGCGTAAAAACAGCTTAAGGGCAGAGGATTTAGCGAGCTTAATGAACTATGTTTAAAACTTCATATTATCCTGCGGGTAAAAACAGAAGCAGCCGCTATATTTAACACTCCGGGTGCGAATGTAGAACAAATCTAACGCCACTGCCGAAGGTTGGTGCGTGTTAGATTTAATTTGTTATACGCGTAAATCTGACTTAAAATTATGAAAATAGCAGTGGAATGTGTAGGTAGAAGTGTTGTAGACAAATCAACGTAAAGCCTGAACCGAGGACGTGCTACAAACAGCGATAGCTAGCCATAAAACTCAACGTCAGCGGAACATTCCATCACATTTACAGCAAGTTTATGCGTATTTACACAAATATGAGTTTGGCAAACGCCGAAATACGCATTTAAAAACGCATAACCTGACTTACCATGTACCATATTCCCAGAATAATGGTGCCCGTCCGGACATGGCAGCACAGGCAGCAGCTCGTCGTGTACCACCGGTCCCACGGCGAAATCATCCTCTCTTCTGCTCTCGGTGTCACGCTTAGTTCATGAATGCGAGCAGAAAGATTGGGGATAAAGGCGAATGTGTCCGGAAAGAGGAGTGTGGAAACGACAGGCGTCCTTTGTGTCAGGACCGCCACATTCAGGAGAGTGTGGATTCTGCTCACGGAGAGAGACGCTAATCTGGCTCATCCCGGGATCACGTGACCGGAGCGGGATCCGACCAGCAGCGGCAGCATCACGGGGCTGGTTTGGGATGGAGGCGGTGGATAGGAAAAACAAACAAACGCTAAACACAGATTTTATGTAGCGCTCGCTTCTTTATCGTCAACGATTTAAGCAATTTGTGTAGTAAATCATTGAATTAAACAGAGTAGCATATAAAGTTTTCCCTCGTGTGGAACAAAGACTGTAGTGAAATCCCTGGCAGGCTTAAAGTGCTCAGGAAGGTGA
Organism: Lamprogrammus exutus; assembly: GCA_900312555.1. Lineage (NCBI taxonomy): Eukaryota > Metazoa > Chordata > Actinopteri > Ophidiiformes > Ophidiidae > Lamprogrammus > Lamprogrammus exutus. Next base: position 16,090 of record OMOW01021982.1, on the reverse strand, counting down.
ACAAACCTACTTTGAATATTAAATATGCATAGCCTCGTGTCTCAACATTGATTACTGTTAAGTTGTAAAGGTCAAATAGGTGCATTTGTCCAGCAAAGTTTGCTTTTTCATTGTCCTTTCCTGGAACAATAAAGGATGGAAAATGGTCAGCGTGCTGTCAAACAGTTATGTGATCTGTGAGTGCCTTACCACGATTAAAAGTGACTTTATTTCTCTTTATTCAAATGTGTGCCTGTGTGTTGAGGTATCTTTTCATTTGATAGTAATAGAGAAATGCCTGTTTGCTGTTAAGTGTCGACATTTTATCATCCTGTAGTTGTGTAGGCAGATAGTGTAACTCCCAAATCATGTCGAGTTAATGTTCCATGTGTAGAGTTATATATAGGGATGTGAAAAAAAACTTTGACCAAATATTGACTTCACCTTTAAATCACTCCACCCAAAAAACAAGATAACTGCATTTATGAGCATTATGAGCGTCATTGTGATCATATTTGTGCATTTCACTTAATCAACTGATTAGAAATGACACAAGCTTATTCAGCAAGGCTTGTTTTTGTTACAAAAAGGGCCGATATGCATCTAGCATTTTAGCTGTAAAGCATCCAAGCCTATGTTTGGGAGGCAGAAAATCCATACGAGGTGATTTTCATGTAGTTAAAAAAGACAAAAAAACCCTCGCAGCATTAGCAGGTTTCCTCGTTCAATGAAGGATAAATCTTACAAGAATGAAGGTAGATATGTTTAGTGGTATACTGCCCTGATAAGAAAGAGCCTTAATTTAGTCTTAGATCGTCTGCAGCCTGACAGATGGGCCGGTGACCACAGCGTTAAGCCCCTGTGGGTGGATCGCATCATCGTCACATCAGGGGATTTTCCACTCCTGCCACCGCTAAATGCTGACCAGGCTGACAGACATTAGCCTTTAAATGTTGAGTTGGAATCTGCGGAACAATCAAACTGACTGTTTAAGTGTTGAAATTATTTTTTGCATACAGCCATTGATGCAACTAGTTATGAGGTTGCATGAGGCAGGATGGAAGTTTGTGCAAGTTTTAAGAGCAGTCTTGTCATGACAGGAAACATAAAGCTGTTTCATCCTTGTTGTCACACTTTGTTTCCCAATGCAGCACAATCCTACAGCGAGTTCAGTCTCTTGATACTTTGGATGGGACATGTTTTAACAATGGCAGTAACTGATTTTGAGCACCTAGAGTACAAAATGAGAAACACGCTTGGTTTGGTACTTTATGTGAATTGATGTATTACGCATTGCATGTCCCCACGTCCTATTGACTGACCTTTACTCCCATTCATTAAAAAAAACAATGCCGGGTAGAGAAGAATGAAAAAACACGACCTCCTTCAAGATGAATGTGAATGAGTCAGAGATTGAGAGAGATTAAATGCTAGTAAATCCTAAATGGACAGACAGATAGGGGACAGAGAGCTGAAGAGAGAGAGAGCGACAGAGAGATGATGATGATGATGATGCAAAGGAGGTCAGGCTCTGTAAACGTGCCACGAGACTACCACACCACATTGAGTCGGTGCGGCGGTTTAGTCTCACGAAGGCCCCTGGCAACCACGCCAGCATCCTATCACGGTCCTGGCTGCTGACACAGATTCATACCATCGCATAAAGTAGATCCTCGTCGTATTAATCGCAGATTTTTGGATTAGTTTGCCCGCAAAGATGGCAAACTGAAGACGCAACATGGCGGTTGACAAAGACGAGCTCTGCTGTAATTCATGCTTTTAGATTTGTGCTCGGCAGATACACTGTATATAACTGCTCCTACAATGTACTAACTAACAGATATTGGTATGAAAATATGATTAAGAAGTAAAGCCATTGGTGCTTCATCAGAATAACAATCTAATTCAATAAATATATAGGCTTTACTTTATCTTAGATCCTGCTGTGATTGGAAAAGATAAAATTGCACAATCCTGGATGCTGTCAAAAGCTTTGTACCATTCTCTATAGATGCAGTTGCTCCAAAGGTGTCATCAGCAAAAAATTAAATGAAAATAAAGTCTCAAAAATATAATTACAAGACAGGGTGATAGAGCATTTCTCATTTATTTTAATCTTTACCAAACAAACATAGAAATATTGTCTGTATTTCTTCAATAAACAAAAATCATTTTCAAAATCATATCCTAGAGACAAGAATATAAATACAAAGATTGGATAACAAGAATCAAGAGAGGGCATCTGTAGTCACAGCGGCGTATCATCATATCAATGTGATCTATCAAATCTACCAACAATTACAGGCAAAAATCATGTACCAGCACCAGCCGGTTGACGCCTTAATGCACTAAGGTTGTTTGACACCCAAAGCCTACAAACAAGACACCCCCAATCATTCCCACTAAACTGTATATCCATTGAAAAGCTGCAATTTTTCTTCTTGAAAAGTCTATTATCTACACTGAGGAGTTCTCCGGGAGCAGGTACGAACAGTTACAGCAAGAGATCTATTCATTTCATTTCATGTACACAAGTACTGTTATCAAAGTCATGCAAGACAAAATTAGTTCCCACATCAAAACTTGCAGTTAGACGAAAACTATTTAAAAAGGTCGCCAATGCACTTTCTATGCAACTACAAGTTAAGGCAATGGAATTCAATTCCTGATATTTAATAACTTCAAAAACGGACTTTGATGTGGAATTAAAGCTGCTCTATACCTGCGCCCCGACCAAGACCTCCAAACATCGTTTATGTCATAAAAACATTTCCCCATCATAAGTCCTGGAAGTCAGTCGCACACCATAAGTTACACATTTCACATTCTGCAGAAAAGTAGTAAAAAATAACGTATTGACATCAAAGGAACTCAATACAGCCTTTTGCACAGTGCAACCACAGAACCGGAAAAAGCCCTTACAATCTGAACGTATGGCACGGCCTTTTCTAGCACAAAGATCGGAAGAAAAATATATTTAGAAAAAAAGTCCCAAGTGAGTGCACGAGGGAGCACAGAAATCTCTAGAAAGCCAATGCACAGTCGAGACCTGTGAAGCAACACTCAGAGAACGCAAACAGTATTGAGACAATACTTACAGTCCCACTGCATCATGGGACAATCCCACCACTCCTTACCTCCACACCACAGTGCCTCCTGGTGGTTCATGTTAGTTACTGTGCTCTCTAAATAACCGTGATCAATCAGCTCGTCCAGTACAAATCCAGGACCAATTTATACAAAACAAATTCCATTTTTAGCATTTGGAAATAAATATGTTAAACCAATTACTGCAACATATTTAATCTATACAGGAGCGGCAGAATGGCAAATTTATAGGAAGTGCAACGTATTGGGGAGAAAAAACCCCACTAGCTTCTCCTGTAACTTTAATTTTCTTCTAATAAAAATGAAAAAAAAGGCCCTTTAGTGCTTTTGGATTAACAATAATAAACATACACACTTGGAGAAAAAACAACAACTTTTGATGCCATTAAAAAATAATTACATCAACGTGTACCTCCACTGCAAGTCCTCCTCACCTGAATCTCTGTTGTTTGCAGTCTATAGTGCAAATTAGATTTCAGTCCATAGGACCACATTTCATCACTTCATTTAGCCAAGCAGCATGTATCCGCTGCTTGTTTTGTTTTTGTTTCCGTTATTGAGTTCATTAAGTGTTAATGTATCTCAGAAAGAAAATCTGTACCTGGTAATTATTGCATGTGACACTTAACGACCATTTGCATATGATTTGCAAGGACCTCTGATGTGACTTCATGTTTCCCTTCTGACTTTTTTCTTCTGGGACGGCTTTGAAGGCTCCACTATCTGCTCAGACCTCTCTGCAAGAGGAATGAAAAGAAGAAATTATTAAGTGCCATTTGAACACTTTGTATGTCTTTGAAAGACATTTCTGGATAAGGAGCGGGGTTAAATGAAACCTACTCTGAGAGGAGGGCGCGCTGGGATTCTGCTTGTTGGACGGCAGCGTGGGAAGCTCTTGGGATTTAGGTGTTGTGTTGATCAGCGGCACTGAGCTCACAACCTAAAACCAAACACATGCAATGCAGGGATTATGCAAGCTGCGCAAAACAAACATGATGAGTTACGTACACGCATCTTTAACCTTTACAGCCAATTCCTCATCTTAATTTGACGCCGAGTGGTTCGTTTGTCTTGCCTGAGCTACAGCCGCAGCCTCCTCTTCGGTGTTCTTCTTCTTTTTCTTCTTCTTCTTGGACTTCGCTGCACCCCCCGCAGAATCCTCAGTCTCCTTTTCATCCTCTGATACCTGCCACAACAATAACAAAACTCCATTAAAATTGACACAAGAAGAGCATTGGATAATCGATTTCTGACTGAAATGTTTTATACCATTTCAAAACCAGCACTGAGCTACTTGTGTTTCCACTGTGCTACTACTTCGACAATGTGACAAAAACAGATATTTAAAATCAATTTGTCACATGAAATCAAGACTTTTAGCCCTTGCATGTGGATCATGTATCAGCGTTCGATATAAATTGCCCTGTGGCAGCCTTGAATCAGATGAGTTGGCAGTGTCGGTGAGACCTTGTTGGGGACAGGCTGCTCCTTTGGTGGAGGGGTTGGTGTCACCAAAACAGGGGCTTCTTCATAGTTTCCCCAATGCTCTGCAGGGGCATTCCAGTCCGAGCTGGGGTCCGCTGCTGCTATCCCATCTAGAAAAGTCACATGGGTCAGATGATTGTTGGACAGAGCCAAAACCTCAAGTCTAAATTATATACTTAACAAATACTTTACGAACAACAGTCTTTTATTTTGAAGGCTGTGGCATGTGGTAGAGATTGTTGAAATACTCACTGAATCCAGACCATTCATCGCTGACGTCGGGGCGGCTCCCCCATTGCCGGTCAACTGAGTTTGATGTTGGCTCTGAGGAGGACAGACGGTAACAGTAACCAAGCATGCCTTAAAATACTAGAAGCCAAGAGTGAACAAAAAAAGAACCAGGCACACCAGGATCACGCATCCAGGCCGAAGAGCTGAGAGCTAATCGCTGCACCAACCTGAATTGTTCATTCCCAGCATGGAGAAGGACACGGGGTTGCGGTCGGTCTTCATCCGGCCATCGATGCTACTCCATGTCCCTGCAAGGACGCGCAGAAATGCTTGTTAATATTAGCTCGCTGTTAAAATCGCATTGCTCCACTGGAGTTCCAGCATCCTTGTACCTTGCTTTTCTTGTGCCCAGCACTTGGGCTCAGGCTGGGCCCTGTAATGTGGAGCTGTGGGCATGGAGGTCCATTTGTTTCCCTCCATTGTCCCCATCTGACCAGAGATCTTCAAGGACCTGTCAGCCCACCCTCCACCATTGACTGAAGGCTCCTCTCTCCACTTGGAGGACGCTGAGGAGGAGGACACACAGGGAATCAGAGGGGAGAAGAGAGTTTTCATGCCAGGCACACACAAAAAACGGAGCCATTTCTTTACCAGCTCCACTAGCTGCGTCTCCCTTTCCAGTGGTTCTTGAAAGCTGGGAATCTGAAACAGAGTGAAAGAAAGCTACGTTTGAGATTAAATACTGCCAGATTATTCTTGTTTATACATAAATGAACTCTTCAAGTCATTGCAAGCTAGCCTTGTGCTACTAATAAATGTTCAGAAAGTTGAAATTAGTGCTTTTGGCCTTTTTTTTTTGAACCCATAATTCATTCAGTGACAAGCACAAATTTCCCCTGTGGCTCTGAATTAGACACAAAATTCCTTCAGTCTAGCATCCACACGTGATCAGTGTGTGATGATCAGTAGATGAATACCATGACTTCCTCGGTTCTTCTTGGTGTTGGTCGGTGCTGCGGCTACAGGCGCCTCCACCGCTCCTTTGCCACCAGACTCCTCGGGGCCCTTGTCCTTCTTCCGCTGCTGCCTCTTCTCTCGATTACTGACCTTGGTCTCCCATGCACCTGGTGGAGACAAAGGAGAAGCATGAAGCAAATTAGTTATGTAATCATGATGATTATCATTTCACTGTCATTACAACCTACTTACAATAATGAGACATTATACGCCTCCTTTGTGATCTGTGTAATCCTGTCATTGCGTCGCCTCTCACCTAGCTGACTCATCATTTTGTTGCTTAACAGGAAGTAATTCCTTCAAGAAGGCCATTATGGACTGGAGCAAAGGTCTGTATAACTCGGTGAAAGTGCCAGATCGGAAGCAACACTAAAGCTATAAATCATATATTAAATAGATTCAAATGGAAGCCTGTAATCTTGTCGAGTCTCATACAGAGCTCAATTTAACAACGCTGAATTGATTAACCTGACAAAACGAAATCAGGTTGATGATTTTCAATGTCTTTCAAGTTCTATCCAACATTTTAACAAAAACAGACACAGGAACGGAGAATGGAAAGTACAGTAAGTTAAACAAACCGAAACTGGGGATATCAAGCATGTTGTGATTAAGCGGCAGGTGATGGATATTAATAAAACATAACAACATGAAAATTATACATCCTCGTGAAATATTTAATGCGTCTTACCATCATCTGGTTCCCTTCCATCATTTGTAGATACAGATGGGGCTGCTTTCACGTCGGTTTTGGTTTTCTTCTTGCTCTTTTTTACTGGCACTGTGGACTGAATCTCATTCACCTTGAGACAGAGAAACATTTAAGTTATAATCATGTGCATATTCTGGAATACATAACGCACAGGTGGCTTTCTTGTCCATGAACAGGATCTACTGATAACGTGGACGCAGTGTTGTTCCAGTCCTAACAGCTGTCTCATAAGATGCCACATACTTCAGGGGGGTCTCACGCTTTAGTTTCAAGTCAACCTAACACACCTTGACAGTTCTGATGTCTGGGGACAGCTGGGCGGCCGCCTCGGTCACTTTAACTTCCTCCTGAGCCGCCGGGGTAGCTGGTCGCCCATTGGACTGAGTCTTCTAGGAGAAGGAGACAAATGCCAGATCAATACTTTAGGGTTGCGACTAATGATTACCTGAATTATTAATGAACCTATTGATTTTTTAAAAATTACTTAAAACTACTTTACACACAGAAAAGCAGCAAATCCTCATATGAGAGAAGGTGAGATGAGCCACAAAGTTGCTGATTATGTTTCTGTCAATCAATAATCATTTAGGTACTGAGACATTTAATGATCTTTGGATGTTGTGAACATTTAACTTGCCTCAGTTGCAAGCTTTGAAATTAAGCATACAATTTTCTTATTATAAATTTGCATATACAGTATTGTTGAGATTCTTTTATTTATAAGTCAGCATGTGAAGATGCAGCTAGTTACACCTATAAAAAGAGCAATTTATTATGTTGGATGTCTCAAGTAGCCTTTGTTATCAGAACAAAGGTGTTTCTAAAATTTTTGAGACATTAGTTATAGATAAAAAGGTTATATGGTGAACAAAACCTCTATCAGCAGCTGAGTCTGTCCACAAAGCAATTACAGGGTAATATGTATCTAGCAGCGTTTACTAACGGGGTGTGTGTGTGTGTGTGTGAGAACACAAACTAACGCCTCTGGTGTAAACTGGCTAAAGGCACTAGCATGTGACAGTTTATGATGCTAACCTGGCTACACACACACACAGCTAAATTACCAGAACACTCTCACTTTCACTTAGTTTCTTCCCTGACTAACATGATTCTTTAAATGAATGTTGAGCCAAATAAAAGACGTTAAACTGAGAGAGATGTGTGTTTAGTTAGCTAACGTCACATATATTTGTTTTATCGGTCAAATTAAAACAAAAAAGACACGCAAAGCGTCGCTATCTGAAACAAAACTGCTGCGGATGCCTCGTCAGTTCACTCAGACCTTTGTTTTCTCGTTATGCTAATGATGGTTTTCATTCGGCGCCTCGTCATGGCTTCCTCACCTTTTCAAGCGGTTTCTTTTTGTTCTTCTTCCTCTGTTCCTCCGCTTTGGTAGTTTTGGCGGAGTGGGCCTGGTCGGGCTCACCGCTGCCCTGGCTGACCGGGGATCCGCGCTTTTTCCCGGCCAGCAGTCCGCCACAGACGGCGGCCCAGGACACCGCGAGCAGCAGCAGCAGACCCAGACCCGCCGTGGACAGGATGACCCACGTCGGGGACAACTCGGGCTTTAGACCCAACTCACCCCCGAATGGGCTCGAACGAACAATTGTACAGATGACGGTGGCGCCTTCAGACGACCAGAGAGTAATGCGGCTTTTTCCC
>OMOW01021973.1:0-14150 GCA_900312555.1 Lamprogrammus exutus | reverse complement strand
AGACCTGGTATGGCTGATTTCTGTGTCTTTGAAATGGATGAATATTAATTAGGTGTTTTTGACTTTGGAATCAATGTGACGAAAGCACATTTGAGCGCTCCTCCAAAGGCTTCAGGGGGCGATCACGAGAACATGTTTGTTTCTTCTATGCAGAAAAGTGCAGTTTCCAATGTGACTGCTATATTAGTAAAGTTAAAGCGTTAAGATTTGACAGCGAAACCTGACCCGAGTCTTCTGATGTGATCTGCTCAACCACTAAACTAAGTGCTGTGATCCATTATTCTGCAGATCTCCAAAACGTTTCCCCAGCTACCAGCCACACTTTACAAAATAGGCCTGTTTATGCTGGTTTGTAAAGTCAGCCTCATCATTTTATCTTTCTTTTCAACTAAATGTACTGTATCCTGGCTGTAATTACTTCGTGAAGCTACACCTATACAATTTAACTTTATGTTGAAATTGTGATTCGGAAGAGAATAGTGACTTTTCCAATTGCAAGATTCTGATTTCTGATCAGATTTCTGATTTGCTTTCATTTTGAAACATTTGCAATGCTTTACTGCACACACACACAAACACACACACACACTCACAAGTAAAACTCCCTTGCTGCATCACCACCGTGCACACGGAGTAAAAACAGGCCATTTGAGCACCATCACTTTCAGGCCCCCTACTGAAAAACCACTGCTGAAATGAACTATGAAATAGTGGATGTCTCATATCTCATCCAAGTGGCAAAGCTATATGATTCTTAACCGACTGATTTCTCCATTTTACACATTATGCTCATCACAAGACATACAACGCTGATAACAGAGAATTACTAATATTAGTTCATAATACTATTTGGTGATTGAAAGTGAGGAAGTCTCATTTTAGAGGTGGTACTGTTGGTCAAGGTTTTTCATTTGTGATTGTTGTCAGTTGAGAGTCAGAGATAAAAAAGCAGCAGGAGAAGCTTAAGAAGGAAGCAAAAGGTTTCTCTTCTGCTTCCTTCTGATCCTGCTGTAAGCCTGCCGCAGGTGGCATATTTATTCTGTTCTCTCTCTCTCTAGACCGGGAAACGACAGGTCAGGACACAACACACTCTATAAGTGTGAAATGTTTGAATCCGGTGATGAATGGATCGCTGTCCAAAAGCTTGCTCCAAAGATTCCAAATTCAGAGCAGGAAGGCTGAAGGCTGAGAGGAATGGACGGTGGAATATACAGATTGTACTGCAGGCCTAATTGACTGTCCTTTGTTCACAAAGAGATACCTTGCTTTGGAAAAATTTGACACACATTTTTAATTGAGCCCGCATCTCTTTGGGGGAAATCAGTCCTAATGGGACAAATATGCCACATTTTTCATGAGATTGGTGTGTAGATTTTTGATGAAATTGAAAAATTATCAAAAAAGAAAGAAATCATCAATAAAATTCCTGGATCTGCTCCTGGATTGTGATCAGCACTGAAATTTGATGGGCTCTTCCCTACACCATGTCCCACCCTTACACAAATTCCATCAAAATCTGTTGAAAACTCTTTGAGTTAAAAAACAAACAAACAAACAAACAGACTTGGGTGAAAACCTCCTTGGCAGAGGTAGTAAAGGGAAGTTTGTTTGGATACAACAAATCAGAGATGAAGTAACTGCTTGGAGGGAAAAGGTGCCATCTCTGTCTTCAGAATGCTTAGCCTGTCAAATCTCTCAGGGGTGTGATGAAATTCAGCGTGACTATCACACCTACATGACACTTCCCTCTGACTCCATGCATTAAAACATGAGCGAGTGATCAAAGATGACAACACGATGCAGCCAAAGGTGGCTGACAGAGCGAGACGCCAAAAATCTTCCGCTTTTATCTTTTATTTAGCTCACAGTTTTTGGCCTTTCACAATTCCCTCTCAAACACACACACACTTCCTACAAGCTCATCAGGATGCCACAATAATAATAAGATAATAATATAAGATATTTTGGAAGTAACTATGTCATAGCGCTATTATGATTTGACAAAATGCACTTTGGTTTGAGACAATTTTTGAACACAAATTTTTCTGTTTTTACTATACAAGTGTAATTTAATAATCAAATGAAGTTTCATATTTCTCTCTCTTTCTGTCGTTCATAATATCTCATTTAGTCTCCCACATTTCAAAGGGAGATATTCTCATTTTTATTCCCTTTATCTACAGGCTCAGATTTCACATTCAGTTTGAGACACGAGACTCCTTCCTTCAGACCATCTTTTTTCCCCTCTTTCTTTCTTCCCTTTATTCCATTCTTTGTTCTGTTCCTTCATCCCCTCATTTCATTCCTTCATCCCTTGGTTGCATTCTTCATTTGGTTCTTTCTTTCCTTTGCTCTGTTCTTCATCATTTTCTGTTCTTTCCTTCTTTCTCCTTTTTCATCTGTAAATCTAAAGCTGAACTCTTCTTCACCTCGAGTAAAGAAGCATGGCTTTTACTTGTATTTCTTAATTGTGTTATTGCTACTTTTATTTAAGCACAAGATTTTATGGTAACAATTGCAGGCTGAATATTTGTATCTGAACACTCACCAACGTTTAGTCCTGTAATCTCCACCTTGATAGTTTCCGGTAGGTAAGTTTACCTCAGAAGCAAGAACCAAAATCTAAACTAAACTTCTGTAGTATTTGAGCACTTCAAACGTTTTCCAGGTTCTTGGTCAAAAATCTCATGTAGGCTTTAAATACATCTATACATTAAGTACATCCCTATATGTATTCAGTACGGACATCATTGTGGCCTGTTGAGGTCAAATGAGGTCGGGACAACAGAGGCAGCAAATGAGATTCCTCGCTTCATTACCCCATGGTTGACCATGAGTGCCTCTCTGCATTGCTCACCAAACACAATGTGAGATGTTTGTGTGTGATTCTGTGGCTACTCCCGTCATCTTAGTATCAAGTGTTCAGTGTTTGTCTCTCACTCCTCTCCCTTTTTGACAGCTCCTTCATTCCTCTTCCTGTTTCCCTACACAGTTCAAGCCAGGACAGAACGAAAAAAAAAAGAAGGTTTCTCACACTGTCATCAATCATGTGCTCCCATTTGATTGATTGGCCGTGCTGAGCTGGGAAAGCTGAACAGCGAATTGAGAGGCAGAGGAGCGATTTGTCACGTCGAAGTCTGAGAGCGATGCTGCAGGACAAAGGGCTGCATCTGTTCCACTCACGTTTAAGTTCAGTTGGACACACAGAATACAGAGGGAGAGTCAAGGAAACAAAAGACTATTTCTCATTTGAAAATCAAGCTGCTTTAGTTTCACAACACAAAGAAGAACAATGAGACGATGTAAGTTTGGTCTGTCCTGTGGAGACAACAGCCACTGTCACATCACTGGAAATCTTTCCAGGAACTCAGAAATTTTCATGAACCAGGAATCATTTTGTTTAGTTCCTGCTCCAGGGTTCTCTCACTCCGATAGTTCAGCAACAGCTTGGTGGAGCTCAAAACACTGAACATCGCTGACTGTTCAAATGCAAGGTTCCCCATGCTGACAACAGCCATTTCTAAACACTGATGTTTAGCTCATTTTTGCACATAGTTAAACAGAGAGATATTATTGTGTTTATTGGAACACGAAATTACTCATAAGGCGGAGAGCTGAGAGAAAGGTTTGGCTACAGTAGACTATTTCTTTCATGAGATACAGCACTTTCTGAAGAATGAGCCACGCCTGCTCAAGTTTGGCAGCCAATTACTATACATATTATTAAACATGGAGGAATACGAAAAAACAAAGATATAACTTTTGTCCAGATTGATCCAGACATTCTACATATAAAAGATTGTGACAATTGACACAAAATTGTAGTGGGAGAGAAAGCAAAACAGTTCAAAATAAAATTATGTTTCAAAATTTACTGGCCAAAACGTGAAAGTGATAGTTACAGCGCCACCATCAGGCTGACTGGAGCTTCCCTTCCCTGGATCGTATCCAACAAGTTTCATGAAAATCAGTTTAGAACTTTTTGACTGATCCTGCTGATAGAAAGACAGGCGGACAAACCAATTTGTGGTAAAAGTTCAATGGTTGTGTTGTGGGAATGACGCAGCTCTCAAACTTCACTCCAACCTCACTTGCTCACTTGGTGTGAATGCGAGCAAGAAACTCATTGAAGGAACTCAAGTTGTTCCAACTTAGGATATTTCGACACAAACTAGTCCTTCATTCAGTTCAGAGCTTTTAGTCAGAAAGTGCAGACATCACAAATATGAGAAAACAATGAAGAGGAAGATGTTGGTCATGTTGCAAACCCAAAATCTAAGACTTTTACTTTTGCTATAAGCCAGTTCACCTTCAGAAATGAAATGATTTCTAATGTGTTTTGCCTTTCAAAGTAGTGTACTGGATTAATTCTACGTGAACACCTGACCATCAGTGATTGAAGATGAACGCTCAGTAACCCAACATGGATCTGTAATGAATGTTCAGAGATGTTGAGACGGAGATCTTGGATAGCAGAGCAGAGACAGTTGTGCGGGTTTTGTGTACATCTCGTCCTAGATAACGCAGGTGGTGTCTGGGGGATTTAGCAGCATTCAATTCAGTACAAGGCTGCTCGCACTTACAAAGTGTGACATGACTGTGTGAGAATGGTGTTCTTTGGCCAATTGTTGCTTTTTCTGTTACCTTGGTAATGACGACTGAAAGCTTGAGGAAAACTGCCAAAACACTTAGAACGTGTGATGCTGCCATTTATTTGGGGAAAAAGAGCAGCGAGACATTATCTGCAACATGATTTACAAACTCTGTTACGCTATTTTATTCTGGTTTAACACCCATTCTTGATGCTGACTTTCTATTAAAACATTAGTCGTGCACTATAAAGTGAGGCGGCCATAAAACTCTTACTCAACTATCATTAAGCATTTCAGGACATTTCTACAGAAAGTCGTTTCAACACCTCTCCTGTGGAAATAAAAAAAAAAAAAAAAATCTAAGATGAAAGTTAATCCATACCTGTGAAAATGACCTGCTGCTAATGCAATTAAAGCCGCATCACTGAGTCGTGAGGTGTGGGTCACACTCAGAGATAGTGCAGAGTCTTCGTTTCAGCATGAGGGGAGCGTATGAGCTATTTTACTGTTAAAGGTGAGAAAATTGATTTTTACCTCTGAGGGGATGGAACTCAGATTTATTATTAGGCTCCTGGTGTGGTGTGGATGGATATCTCAGGATTAGGTTCTTTTTGAGAGGCTGCATTGCAGACGAGAGCCGAACGAGAGAGGAATTTTACACCGCTTTCTACATCATACGGTTAATTAAGTCTAGAATGTTGGAATCCTCTAGAATTATTTAGTGTGCTCACGCTGTTAAAATACTTTTTGCAGCCCTTGCTCATAATAAAATTCAGTATCCCATTACAGATGCATTGTTTTTAGACATGTTCCAGGGAAAAGCAACACGTTCATGAGCTGCTACGTGACCTGGATGGACAAATCAAATTGCATTGTAGCATTGTCTTAGGACCTCTCTCAATGAAATACAGCGCTCTAAACCAGGTACAGGAGAATAAATCCCAACTGTGAATATATGACTTATAGCGTAGCGCCACCTCTTTCAACACAAACCATCTTTGAGGCTGGTAACTAGAGTGGAAGAGGGTTGCCTGTTGCTGTTTGCCCTACCTGTCATGTTAAATCTAAACGTAATCTAAATGTGATACAGCAGATGAAACCAAAAACACTTTTCACAATTCCACCAAGAAACAAGTGCCTTTTAGCCACTGAAACGTGTAAAATAAATCCCCAATCTATGCTCAGCTTGCTACTTAAAAAGACGGAGTGATCAAAGGTGACACATTCCACCCAGAATGGAGGGAGAGAGGATTAAACACTCGCTCCCCCTGTAGCTCACATCTCCTTTTGTTTTCTCTCTTGATATTGTTTTCTCCCCTCCTGAGTCCTTTACTAAACAATCAATGATGACGTCCATGTAGTGGAATCAAGAGAGGAGGCACTGCTCACGGCAAGATCACAACCACCACAAGCCTGACTCTGAGTTTGTGTAGAATCTGACCTTTAGCTAGACAGTTACAGACACTGATTACCGATGAGTAACTTTGATAACAATTCTTACCATTCTCTCTATTTCTAATTACTCTTTCTTCATATTTTTCCTTGTGAGAATTAATCTATTTTAACTGAAAACAATTGTTCACAGAGCCAGATGTTTTTACATCAGGTGAAAGGCTACAGGTCGTCTCTGAGTATAAATATCTTGGTGTTTTTACTGATTCAGTCATTCAAAACTCAAGTTAAAAAGGTCTGTCATAGAGTTAAATACAGCATACATTGACTGATACACTGCTAATATGATCCATTTAATTATTTATCTAAAATTATTAGTTTTACTATAAGTATTATTAGTATATCCCCTAAAGGATGTATATTATCATATTGTGATACATATTGTATTGTTTGCTTGTTTGTAAACTTGTAATTTACTTCCTTTTGTGTCATACATTGCAATGTTTCTACTTCTAGGTTGCCTTTTAAACATCTGGCAAGGGACTACAGATGAAATCTAGCCCTGTGGCTGAATCTGGTGCTTTTACATTTGTTCTAAATGTTGATTCATGTGCTTTGTCCCTCCCTTAAATGAATACATATCAAACTTCAAATCTTGTGAAAAGCCATTTGTTACTTCTCACTCACCGCTTCACAGCTGTCATGTGGTGGGACATATGAATTAGAGCAAGTGACATCTATCCATCTATCCACGTGCAACATGTGTCTATCTAATTCTATCGTTTTATGTGAATGAGATTATAGAAAACCTGTTATCATGCGTAATCTGTCCACCAAGTCTCATGAAAATCAGATTATAACTTTTCAAGGAAGGCAGAGGTATTGAAGGCAATGGAGAATTTTGCTTTAGTGCTACTAACCAATAAGCACCCAGCAGCTCCTGAGCAGAGGCTAAAAGTCTTTCAGAAACAAGAGTTCTGGTACCAAAATGGGTCCAGGAAACAGTGGCTGCATGCTGTACAATTCAATCATCTCACCAGAACCACACTCAATCTAACTGGAACGGATTGATATACATGCTTGACTTTGCAAATAAGGTTAATCTGCTCACAACCACCTTGATTTCTTGTCTGAATTTTAACATTCCAACTTGAAAACCCAGCTGAGGTTGGAGCAACATGCCTTCGCCGACACTACTCTCTGTCTGCTTCTGCTTTCTACTTTATAGAAAGAAAACTAGACAGCAAAAGCAGACGAGTGACTTGTGTAGCCCAGCATGGGTGCACGTATGCTCTCATTAGGTAAAGAGAGAGGAAAGCTGCTGCAGTATTTCGATAGAGCAGAAATTTAATATTTATGTTTATTTAGTCACAAACGGTAATGAAATTAGAATAGAAATGCATTTACCATGCAGAACAATCTTCCTTTTTGATTATGTTCAGCTTGCTTAGATTATATTTGCATTGAACGAGCTCTAACTGAACTAAAACTAAAGAGCCCATAATCTAAATCTGTTCAAAGAGGTTCTGCTATGTTTCCAGCAGCTGACTGCTTACGAGAAATTATTTTATATTCATAAATGCAAAAACAAAATCCTTTTTCAAACATACAGATTTCTCATTTTCACGCGTTTACCGAAATTATTGTGCAAATTGATGGTACACATACATGGTATGGTATACACCTTAAAATTGAATTTTTAGGTAATAAATCCCGGCCATCAACCCTTCCCTCAAACCCAGCAGCAATGCACCACTAACTGCTCACAAACTGTCTACATCTCCCAAAAACCCCTCTAACAAGCTGTTTCTGAGACTAAATATTACTTCAAATATTAGCCAGAAAATAATTCTTCTTTCATGTCTTTGTTATGTCTTAGTATTCTATTTCTTCCACTACTGCAGTGCTCGAGGGGATGATCTGCTTCTGCTTACAATGAAAAAAAATCCATAGAAATAGAGTCAAATTATCACTTTGTTGCTTCTAGTACTGCCTATTTAACAGAAGCAAGGGAGCAATTCACTTGAAGAGGGTAAATTCGCCAGCAATGGGGCACCCTGCTGCAAAAACCTTTTCTTCAGCATCTTCAACCCCAGAATCCACTCAAAGGAAAATGTATGAGGTGCAGTTTAAAATGTCATATCACAGAATATTTATGCACAGAAGACATTAAACTTAGGCTGCTCTCACTGTCATTTTGAGGCCACGAGCACACAAAACCAGCCTCCTGGAGCTTTAAGCCTCCATACTTGTCGTGACACGGCCCTGCTTCGCTGCCAAATAGGTGTGCGGTGTGTTACTCACTGTGTTGCAGCTGCCCTCAGTGTTGTCGTCCAGCAGGCCCAGTCTGCACAGGGCTTTGTCATTCCTCAGCCAGTAGTCGGAAGAGTCCAGCACGCTGTTACTGCACAGCACCTGCATCGCACAGATAAACCCGACTGAGAGACGGCAGCACTGACACACACAGGCACGCACATGACCCCAGGCCACACACACACACACACACACACACACACACACCAGTCACCCGTTCGCTTGCGTGTCTTCAGTCTCTGTTTTTTCATCTCCTCTTGTTGACCGGATCATTTGACCTTTCTCCAGGATCTTTATTTCCAGGATGAGTGGCTAATGCACACAATCCATAAGCTGTCAGCTAACCAGACACAACACATTATACATACAGAATGTGATATATTGTCTTCTCCCAGGAGAGGTAATTTAATGAAGCCTTTAGGATGAACCCTCATGCCACACAGCTGTGTCAATGGACAAGTGTCTTTGTCCTGCTGACCTCCCGATACGGTCAGTGTGATAGGTTATTGACTTACCTGTGTATTGTAAAGGCTTGGGCCATTTTAAAATTTTCTTGTCACCTATCACATAATAACAAAGCAATATAGAGTAAGGTAATTACAGTACGGTAACAAGACGGAAAAACACCGTGTGCACAATTCATAATGAAATGCAAAGAGCAAAACTATTCTTCTGGAATTTACAATTGGAATGAATTTAGAGTTTGAAAAAAAGCCTTTGTAATATATGCTAGATGTGTGTTGTAAATGATTGTGGTGTATTAATAGCAACAAATCTCTCCCCCTTATGCTTGCACCCTCTGGGATGGACCATCTGTCGCGGCCCCCGGCCAGGTAAAGGTGACGTAGGCTCAGCTGATCTCTGTAAGTATGATGGTATCAAAAGCTGGCTCGGCTCAGTGGAACCTGGGGCCAAATTATGAGACCTCACCCTGTGTTCTGCACCCCGACTATCCTAAGGACTCAAGGGGAAAGTATGTAAAGACTGTGAATGTTAGGCTAATTAGAAATACCCACACGTCTACCAGCACACACAGAGACACACCCAGCTAGCACAAACAATAACACAGTAACACACACAAACAGACCTGTACGCAATTTGAAAGGAAATTCAATCGAGCCCTCACCACAGCTCACTGATCTGTACTATTTCCCCTCCTGTCTCTCTGGCACTGGGAGATGATAAATCAACTGGGCTGACCTGGGGGCCTGGCTGTCTCTCTTATTACACCACCCCTGGGTGCCACAAGCACCCTGGAGGAGGAAATGAAACACTCACACACTGCTGGAAACACACATACAGATAAACTGACTGATATGACAGACAGGTGCACAGGTACATGAACAGACAATGAGATGGAAGAGGAGGCCGGAGCAGAGGAGACCCCCTGCCATCCCACCACAAACACAAAGACACACGTCTTGCGTCAGTGTTTACCTTCTTACAGGCGCTGATAGACGAGGCCATGGTGCTTTCTGTGCTGCCCCCCTCTGCCGCAACAGACTCTGAGCTTTCAAACATGGCAGACGACTGGAAGTTACTGCAAGGAAATAAGAAAGAAGGAAGACTTTGTCAGAAGAGATTCTTTTCACCAGATTCTAAAAGATTCTGCAGCCAGTGATGAAGGGTTAGATCAAGCAGCCCTTTGTGCGTTACAACTGTTCATACTGTATAGATGTGACGCTCACTGATTTTGTGAACCAGACAGCTCACACCAGGAAGCCAATACATAATGTTAGGGAGAGGTTTTACCATGTATACACCTTTAAATCTAAACACTAAAACTTTAAAAGAAGAACAATTTCAACATTTGGAGCCAAACACACATGATTCCTCCTTAACCTACTCCTTCTCAGGTCAGTGCCCAGGGTCAGGACAGCCTCGGCAGTACATTCTCAATTCTCCCATCTTTTATTGAAGAGTGCAAACAGTTTCACGTAGTCTTCATTCTCCTGTCTGTTTTTTAATCACATTATCGTCATCTGAGTAACTGGCACTTGCTGTGTGAACAACTTGCCTTCGTGAATGAACTACATAAATGCCCTCATGACAAACACTCTCTCTCTCTCTGGCATGAAGTCAAACCCAACAGCAGGTTGAACACATTAGGGAATTACGGCTTTCTAAAGGGTATCGGTGTGCTCCAGAGAGCCTGCAGCTTCTCTACAATTGAGCTATTTCTGTAGGATTACATAAACTGACACACACACACGCACAAAATGCATGCTCATCATAGGCAAATCAATAACTATGACAATCCTAAATCTGACTTGGTGGAGACTATTTTTAAAAGAACGAGCATGATGTTAATTTAAAGCAAAACAAATAAATACAAATAAATGTAGTGTTGGACGTCTGTCAGACTATGGTGAGCCTAAAACAATGTAGAAAACTAAAAACGAACAAACAGGAAGGCTTCATTATCCTCTGTGCATGCTTTCATTGAGATAAGCCACACTGCAGCTTATCTGGAATGGCATTAATGAGGATCAATTTGGAAAATAAAGAGGATGGGTATGCATGTTTAAATAGGAGCAGCTGTTTTTTTCTGTAATTCACACATTTCAAAGCAAATTGAAGGCACTGCGTTTTCAAATCATTGAGGGGATCAAATCAGTGTATCTATGTTCTGTTAATGAACACGACTGATGTATAGAACTGTGTCACAGCAAAAAATGAGGTTGTTGTGAACGGCTGGACACACTTAAAAGCTCCAGATGCTGCAAGACATGGTGTAGATGGTTAGATATGCTGATTTTTAATATCTGCCAGGCACAGATACGAAAACACAACAATTTTATAAGACACACACACGTACACACACACTGAGGCAATTCTGCAGTCTAAATGTATGCAGAAAATTAGAGGCCAACAGCACTGTGAAAAAATGTAAGGGGGCACAAATGTAAGGCGACGATGTATGCAAACGCTGCGTAATTATCGCCGAAAAGTGAAGATGAAATTGCGGGATAGATTCGTAACGCACGACCACCTCTCTAATCTTTGAGCTTAACGACCTTTCCACTACGACAGCGCAATGATTGGCAGGTTGGAGAGCTCCCGCGTGCTCCCGGGTTCCCAGAAGGCATCATCCCGATGCGAAGATATAATTAACCCTGAAATGTCTGAGCACAAAGGTAGTCCAGCTTTAAATCCACTGAAAACGCTCCACTGGCTCCACTGGCTACACGCAACTTTTAGAGCCAGCCGTCAGTGCCATCGGTTTGGAGCGCGTCATATGGATCAAATATTGGATGAAAATATTCAGAGTACCAAGTTTAGGTTTTGGGAACTGCACAAGCCTTTCTTTAATTGCGGTTTAAGTATCCAAACTACGCGACATAAAATGACAGAAGAGTATATCAATAAAATGTGAGTGATGACACCTTCAATTAACATTAGTGTGCAAATTCAGACTGCCACACATGTTGAAACAGCTTGTTTGCTACACACAGCAAGAGTCTACACGCAGTGAAAGCGCCTTAACTGCAACACGCTGCGTGGATTTCAGTGCGTTTTGTCAAACATAAACACAAACTGACACTCTTTGCATATCAAAAGGACATAACACAATAATAACGCGCTGTCATTAAACACAGAAAAAAAGACACGATGCACTAGATTTGTGTTGTTCCTTCCGGTCTTTGCGTTAAACTATATAGCATTTACATTTATTTTAAAATACCCCAAATATTACAAATATCTGTAACCCATATTGGTGGAAAATTGTAGATGCACCAAAATCACAATACTTTAATATGTGAGTCACTGCTTAATACAACAGAAACAACAATTATTGTAGTATTTCAGACATGGTGATGATGGTTTCGTGTATTTTACGCGCATCGGCTTCACTCCGGTTCAAAGCAAACCCTTACCTCGGCGTTTTCAGAAGGCACTTTGCGCCAGCCATCCTGCTAAAACAGCACAACTCTCCGCGGCCGCTGTGATTATGTCCTCTACTGTGTTGATAGAGATGGACAGCGGAGTGCCACGACGCGTAATTGTCCCCGGGACACTCCGGTCCAGACGCGCATCCCCGACCGCTTCACCGTGACGGGATGAGGACAGTGCGCGGCAGCAAATAACTGTCCGACTGTCCGTCCGTCCGTCCGTCCGTCAGGTGCCGAGCGCAGGCACAGCAGCCCCGCACGAATCAAACACAATGAGCTGCACGACGCAGGCAAGGGCATGGATATGGAAAGTGCGCACGTTATGTTGACGCACACACACGCACGCAACTGTACACAGATGCACGCGCATACGTACCCGGTTGTTTTGCTATCCACACACCAAATAAGAACCAATCTTAACCGCTTATAAGATGGCCTTTATAAAAGATAAAAAGCTAAAGTACTCTATGTGCAAATGTTGATTGGTCAATAGCTGACAGACAGAAAGACAACAAGGGCAAAAACACATCACATGGTGAGGAACCAGCAACAGTGGTAGTAAAGGGATATACTGTATATACTGTATATGGGTGTGTTGTAGAAGTAAAGTGGTACAGGTAGTACTATCCACAGTATTTAATATTTCCAATGCTTTCTCAGCAATAATAGCAGAATTTACGGAGCTGTACTTGTTATCTTACACCCATCCACTAGTAGACTGAGTTTTCTGTACTCCATCATGGTTCTGTCCTTACTGGACCGTCTCATTGACTTTATGATTTTATATTGACCACATTTGGTCAATATATTATTATTATAACCATTATTTGTCTCTTCGTAATTTGTCTCTGGCTCCTACAGCACACCTGATGGAGAAGAGGGGATTTCTCTGAATTGCCTCTCTTGGAGTTCCTTCTGTTTTTTCCTTTAATTAGGTTTTTAGAGTATTTTCTCTTGTCGTCTCAGACAGCCTGGGCTGGGTGAGGAACCACTGATATGTGGGTCTGCTAAGCCCTTTGACCCATTTGGAGACTTGTGGAACCCAATGAGGAGCCAATAGCACAAACAAGTAAAAAAGCAAACACCATATGTGATATTGAGCTATACAATTAAATGAGACTTTACGTGAATATTTGTTATATTATATTCATCCAATCACAATTTTAATTTTTGAACCAATGAACAGCAGAGCCCTATGTGAACACTAACAAGTCATAATTTAAACAATGTGCGGGCTCGCAGTTAAAGGATTGGTCAGGTGTTCTGCTTTGTCATATAACATCTTCATCACACTGACTCAAATTAAGAGTCTTCACTGATTTAGTATTGCACTTCCATAAATGTCAAGGGGCTCAAAAAGACTTTAAAAATCAAAATTGGTGCAGTGAAGCCTGAGATTTTGTAGTGAGAATAAATTGTGCTGTGCCATGATCAGAAAAGTTATAAGCTTAGTGTGGAGCTGCTGTATATACTGTAGCCAGGTGCACAGCTTTTAAGCCATTTATATTAATTCCATCATTATACAGTATAAATCATCTGTACATCTGTAAATTCATTGGTAAACTCCATTATATCTAAGTACACTGCTCAAAAAAATTAAAGGAACACTTTTTAATCAGAGTATAGCATCAAGTCAATTAAACTTCTGGGATATTGATCTGGTCAGTTAAGTAGCAGAGGGGGTTGTTAATCAGTTTCAGCTGCTTTGGTGTTAATGAAATTAACAACAGGTGCACTAGAGGGGCAACAATGAGACGACCCCCAAAACAGGAATGGTTTTCCAGGTGGAGGCCACTGACATTTTTCCCTCCTCATCTTTTCTGACTGTTTTTTCACTAGTTTTGCATTTGGCTAGGGTCAGTGTCACTACTGGTAGCATGAGGCGATACCTGGACCCTACAGAGCTTGCACCGGCAGTCCAACTCCTCCAGGATGGCACATCCATACGTGCCATTGCCAG